>BPLR01012765.1:0-67275 GCA_021605095.1 Caerostris extrusa | reverse complement strand
GAGTTTGAAAACAAGTGATTCAAGTCACTAGAAGTAAGATAATGCTCTCCTAGTGACTTTAATTGACTGTTGGATGTGCATTATCTGTTAGGAAATATACTTTCTAATATTTTTGAAATTTTAAATTTTATACTTTAATTGTATATATCTTATTAAGAACACTCTTGAACTTTTTGATTAATATACACTTATTTCTAAATATTAAGAAAAAAATCAGTAAAAATTGCGGATAGCACGACCAGTGTACCTCAATATCTCCAGCAAATTTATATGGAATATTTAATTTATCTGCAACGCAATTTAATTATATAACAATTTAATTTAACGCAATTTAATTTATGCATTTTTGTGTGCACAAACGTAATGCTGCATGAAAATAGTGGGCCTTTAAGAGTATCAGCAATTTCAATTAGAAAGAAACTGATTAGTAAAAATTTCGAGATAACCATATATAATATTAAATTTAGGGTGCCGGACATCGTTTATCTAAAGTAATGCGGATGGCAGAGCTTATTTACAAGGGGCATTTATATACAACAAGATGATTGAACGGAAAAATTTTTGTAATTCTATAAACTGTGGTATGCATTTAAAAAATAGATGAATGTAAGAGATACTGTCAAGAGAAGAGGTCTTGACAACTGCCCAGCTAACTGCAAACAGCCACAGAACTACTTCACAAACTCACCTCAGATCTACTTTTAGAGCAACCATTGAAAATCTAGTATACACAACAATCATGCGAAGAAAGCTTCACAAAAGAAAGTTCTATACGAGTTGTCCATCGTCCATATACCTATACCTATCCAGCCAAATTGGAAGATTTGATTTGGATTTGCCCACATGTAAAAAACTGTGGTAAAAGACTCTTCTAAAATCAATCGTGGTACTCTATTCTTCTAAAGTCCAGCAGTGTCTATACCTCTTCCTTAACGTTTATGGTGATTACAGGTCAAATTGCAGGAGTGTCCTTGAAAACCTTTTCAAAATTAATAAATACTCTCCTATGGTAGACACTGAGAAAAGTGGAATCCTTCTTAAAAGCTCCCAGATAAGTAATGAATGATCATACATCATATGACAATCATTTAAAAACGATTAATATCAACATATCATGTACTTAATATTCTTACAAATACTTCATATTTAATGACTTACAAATTTATATGCCAATAATTGCATCCGACAATAAATGTGTACTAATATTATCAGTCTAACTGAGAGGTAGTTCTAAAATAAATAATCATTTCACATTGATTTCAAAGCTGCTCAAAATTATATTAGATTAAATACAGCGCATTAGGAAATTCCATGAAATACAATGCACGATGAATAATTATAAGAAGGCCATTTTTTTATTGTTTAAATGAAAAAAATGCTTACATAATAATTCATAGAAAATTCTTATTATTATAGAACTATAAAGCAATTTAGATGGTAAACATATGTATCGTAATTTAATCCCAGTGGATTCACCATAAGCCCTCAGGATAATAACTTTAATAAACGAAACTATAAGTTTTTAAAACAGATTAATCTTTTTTATAACTGAGTAACTTTCCTCATTAAGTAGAATAAAGAGTACTACCCTGTAATAAGAAATTTTATTTTAAAGGGATATCTAATGAGGGAAGCCTTTTATCTAAAAATATCCTTTTCATCCGTAACTATTTCAAGCATTCTTAGAACTTATAATTTCGCCCATAGAAAGTGGTTGCTTCAATTTTATTATTTTGTATAATTTAATTAAGACTAAACCCATTTAGCTGTAAAATATTTCTATTTTTAGCAGTGGGAAAATTTGAAAGCATATAGATTATGAGTATTTAAAACAAGCTAAAAACCGCATTTCTATACCTTTAATTGAGTTTTTAGCAGATAGTATCTTTAAGAAAAATTATTCTTGGAGGATAGTGGATAATAATTTAAGAAACTGTTTTTAGTATCCCATTAATTATTAAAGCCAATTTATATAAATGTTGTTATTAAATTTGCTGCTAGGCTTTTGTTTGTTAGAATGTTTGAAGAAGCTATTTTTGTTATTCACTGATGATCATCGTATTCAATTTATGTTTTAACACTAACTGCCAACATGTAGGAAGTAAATAGATAATATTGTCTTCCAAGAGGATTTTTAGGTATCGACTCACATTTGCGTGTGAAAATAAACATGTAAACTGACTAAAAACTCCCACCAGGAAACGTGACTATCAAAACAACTGCTACATACGCTGTAACAAACGTTAAAATTTTTAAAAGTAATGATTGCAATATATACTACCGCCGATGGATTTGAATCTGTGTCCTTCTGCACTTTAGCTGAGCATGTTATTACTGGCCTATGGGTCAGATGCTGCAGATCAATCCTTTTTATAATACTTTTTTTGAAATTAATAAAATAGGTTTGAGGTTCAAATTACATTGCTTTATTATATTTCTGCATAACAGTATTAATGTGGTATTTTATTAATTAAAGATTATAGAAAATAGACATCAGGTGGTGTTCGTATCCATTACTTACATTCATTCAAAGGCAAAGTCTTCAAATATCAATAAAATAAATCTATTGTTAGCTATCAAATATTGTCTGTAATAGATAAAAAGATTATAAAAATTCAACATTCCGTTAGTAGAACAGGTCATTCTAATGTTACATATTGTAGTTGATTTCAAAACATTAGTCATGAATAAATAATACATCAACAGATGGAGATATATCATATTATTAATACATATATATGCTACATGGCATTTATAGTACATAATCTCAACTTATGCAATAAGCTATCCGTAGCACACGTATTTATGTAGCAATATTTCTTACTTTTCTATCATAGTCATAATTTAAATATATTTGTAGATCAAATTAAGTAAATGAGACAGTAAATATATTTTTAAAATATAGATACATATTCTAATTTTATTAGGATCTTCAAAATGATATTATTATAGTACCATCTAAAATTTAATAGAAATTCAGTTTTCTTTGAAAATGAATTTCATGAAAATATAAGCAATGTTAATATATCTGATCGATATTCTTCTACAAATACATAAGATTAAATAATTAGTGTAAACAAATAATGAATTAGGCTAATAAGCAATAATATTCTTCAGCCAATACGCAAGGATATTAAGCTAATTCGCAATTATATTAGGGCCAATACGCAATCATATTCTTATGATTGTGACAAACATGCCCATAACATGCTATAGAAATATGTTCATTCTTCAGGGATACATTTTGTTTATCAAACAAACCCATAAAAAGAAAAAATAATCAAAGCAAACTGCATAAGCGCATTTGTTTGCAAATATAATAAAACCCAAACTTCTTTCGCTTTTATGAAACGTACATTTTCCTTAACTGCCATCTTCAGGAATTGTGCAGAGATTTTTGTTTGGCGCAAAAAAATAATTCTCCTTCGATTTAGCCATGGCCTTTTCGCCCATAAAAAGGGGGTGCTTGTTAAATATTTCATGGTCTCCTACACTGTTTATAAATAGACTACCAGGACTACATAACATCGAAAAATACTTAAAGAGCCAAATATGTTACCATCCAGCAAAAGCGAATCGTACCTGGCGCGAAACGTGCCTAACAAGAAGAAACCTTCTTCAAAATAAGGTTAAAAAAGGACAATTTCGAACTTAGACTGGCGCCATGCCGTGGATTTAGCATTTGATCAATATTCAAATGGGTGATTTTAAAAATTCCAAAAGGCGTTCCTCACAACGCCAAAACACCAAAATTTCGTATTTTATTGAATTCCCAGAGTTTTTGCATGAAGGAGTTGTTTCTGCGATTTTTATATTCTACTGTGGGCCTCATAAAATATTCCTACTAGAAGCCATTATGGAATAAATATAAATCTGTATTTCATAAAACCGTTTCAAGAAAATTGGAAAATATTCATATCAAGTCTGTCGTTTGATATCTGATAGGGGAGAAAATAGATACGATATGTTTTTAAATAGAGATAGATTATTTCTTCCTAAGCGGATATTCTAGTTTTTTTTGTTGAATTTGGCAGTATTTGTGAAGATATCAATAGGTAGAAATGGATTTGAATGGTGGTAGCATCGTGCATTCAACAATTTGATTTTGAATTTAGTATAAAATTGTATATGAAAAATCTATGCTTGTTTTTTTTTAAATAAATAATACTTTTAAAACCAGCACTCAAATTTATCTGCAATTCCTTTTTTTATTATTATTATTTTTATTTATATGGTTTATCATACTTTGATCTTTCGCCTTTTTTGTTGTCTGTAAGTTTCCAAAGTTCAAAGTGAAAAAATATATTAAAAAAATCATATTTTTTTACTAGAAAATATTTATATTTGTGTTTATGTATATATATATATATATATATATATATATAAACCATTCTACAAATGCCCCTAAATACATAACGTATTTCTAAAATTTCAGTGAAACACCAATTATGTTAATGGATTATGATTTGAGCAGAAATTTGTTATTATTAAGAGTTTGGATGAATAAATTTTGTTATTAACTACTATTATGAAAAATATACCTAGATTTCAGAAAATGTAATTATATAAAACCTTGCTGCTTTTATATATGTTATGATATTTATAGATATATGATCGTTCTTGAAATGTCCTTGAAAACACAACGCGTGTTTATAGAAATTCTAATTATGTTAATGGATTATGATTTAAGCAGAAATTTGTTATTATTAAGAATTTTAATGAAGAAATTTTGTTATGATGAACTCCTATTTTGTAAAAATATACCTACGTTTCAGAAATGTAATTTTATAAAGCTTTGCTGCTTTTATATATGCTGTAAAATAACAGTTTCACAATAATATTACCAATTTACAATTTCTCCAAAGTTCAACGTAGAACATATCGGACACAGCTGGTATTAAGCACTAAGTCGTGGATATATAGTAGCTTGCACGTCATTTATAGGTCACAAGAGAATAAATGTGTAATGTATTCTATATATTGCATAAACAAAAACAAATAAAAATAAATTTACTAACAAATCTTCCTTTTAAGTATTTATTAAAACTGAATTTAGAAAGTCATCAACATCTTTAATTTTAATATATAAGCATTCAAAATATTTGTTTATTGTAATTGTTTTTTAATTTTATGATTTTTCAGTTTCTACTGGTAACAATTATTTTTGATTAAAACGTTTTATACAATTTTAGTTTTAGCAATACTATATATAGAATATGTATTATTATGTATGCTACTGCAACAGAAAATAAACCTTTTTATTTATACATTTTACTCTCTTTTCGTCTAGCTCAGTATGATATTAAGAGATAATGACCTTTTGGTTTTCTTTTGCTTCTTTACAGATAATGACTGTTTTACGCAGCGATGCTAATGATTACGGTCTCCATTCTTTATTCAGATAGCAATATAGCCTTCATCAATTATGATAAGCCTCGGATTATATAAAAGACGTTTTTCTGGATGCTATTATAAGAAGGTTGTAAATAAAAGAATAATTCTCTTTATATTATAAATTTTTTATTTTTTATTTCTGTAGTATATGGATGCACCAAATTTTTCTTTAACCAAATTTTAAAAAAGTAAAGTTATTATAAGTACTTTCCAAAATACTGCAATTTATTGATAGTTTAATTGTAAATTACTTTTAAAAATTTTACAGTAAATGGAAGAATGTACTTATTTAGATTATTTTGAAATTCTGCAGGTGTTAATAGATAAAAGAATACGCTTTGTTAAATAAAGGAGAAAACAATTTTTTTTAAATAGATAGTTAGTAGTCAAGAAATAATTCTACAATGCTCAATAAATGTTTAACATATATTTTCCTAGATACCTTTTTTAAAGATAAGTATACAAACATACATCCCAGCGAAGAAAATTAATAATATCTCAGAGATTTAAAATTTCATACAATATTGTGAAAGTGGGGGTTCTGATGGCCGAGTTACTAGCGCTCTAGTGGTCGGTATCGGAATCCTCTTTAAACCGTAGGTCCTGGTCTAATATGACTGTTCGGCGCAGATGCCACAACAGTACCTCATAAAATGGAAATGTCTCATCCTTCAAATTCTTCCAACAGATAGACGGCTTTGGCCCACCAGGGACTGTTGCGCCAATGAAGAAGAATGTTGTCAAAATGCATGTCAATCTCGTTTATATGAAATAGCAATAAATTAATAAATAAAATTATCAACGAAAGAATAAATGAAATTGCAAATGAACTTTATAAGAATTACTAACATTAGATTAAAATGATCCTGGAGACAAAAGCATCTATTTTCACAGCATTATATAAAAGTTTATAATTCAACTAAGTTCGTTAATCTAGTAATATTAAAAACTAACTGTTAATATATAGTATTGTAACCAGGCTTCCTCCTACACCTTCAGCGACCCCTGTGGTATACAGGAGAAAATGTCAGTGAGCCTCGAGACTCTCATCAGAGAGGAACAACAAGAAAGAGCAATCCGAGCTAGAGCACCCTGAGCTCCAAATGAAAATGCTTATTTTATAGTCTCTAATGATATTAGATTTAGATAATATAGATTTAGATTATTTAGAGGTTCATCATGCGTATTAGTTGGTCACTCAGCCTGAGTAAGAGTTAGCCTGTGCATTAGTTCTGCGTATTACTTGGTCAGACTATCACCTGGAGAGGAAGTATATTTTGCGTATCCTGCGCTTATTTGAGTATCGGGTTTTCGGCTTTGAAAAAATGAATCCTTCCAAGAATCTATAATTATCTATCTTTAAATGTTAAATATGGTCTGTCTCTAATTTTATATGTGTGGTGTTTGTGAGTGTATAAATAAAGCTGTGAGTTCTCCAACCAGTACCTCAAGTATCTCAACCCAACCACACCCAGGTACAATCTGGTTATCCAATCTGCATACTACAATATTATATAGTATTTAATTACATAGTGTTTTAATATATATATATATATATAGTAATATAAATAACCTTTACAGTAAATGAGCACTTTTTATTAATAATCTAATAATTACTGATTTAATGTTTTCAAAATATAGTTATGCAACAGCAAAGTAAATTTAATTATCATTTAGTTTTATTAGACTGAATTTTCGTTAAATAATTAAGCTGATAAAAATAGGTTTTACTTATAATACAATTAAATTAAAATTTCACATTTTTTTAAACTGGTAAAAAAAAGCAAAAGCCGTTATCATATTAAATTTTGAAATTTCCTGGATTAAAAACAAAAATTAGAGGAAAAATAAATTATCTGCACTTGCTTTCAATTATAAATTTTACACCTATTCATTCACACCAAAATGAGCAGCAATATAATGCCCGTTTGAACTTAAAAATCTTTAATAAGTATTTCATATATAACTAATTAATCTTTTTTTCTTAAATGCATAATCAACTTAATCAACTCATTAATTGGATAATGAGATAATTGGTTATTCCATTAATTGATTATTCCATCATGTCATGGCGGCCAAATTAGTGGAAAAGTGGTTTAAATAGAATTAACTAACAAATATGATTCATACTAAATCTCAAAGTTAAGTAAAGTAACAAAATGTAATTTATGTATTTTATTTTTATCGTTATTCTCTTTTATCGTTAATATTATTTTAATGATGAAAAATATTAGTTGGGAGTCTTTTTATTTTGCGTTCATGAATATTAAAATATAATTTCCACTAAATTACAAGAAAATATTATTTTTTCTATTGTTTGTGAACATAAATGCAACAATTTGCAGACAAATAATTGGAATAAATTTGAATAATTTATTTTTCATTTTTTTTACCATGCAGTTTTTCCAATTTTCCTTTTGATTTAAATTTTGTATACGTTATTTTAATAATTAAAAATTATTGTGTGTTTTTCGTTATTGTTCAAAACTCAAAAAATTTAAAGAACATTTCATTTTTATTAAAATATAAAGCGATTATATATCCAATTGGTTTTAATGTCAGGGCTATAATGAAAATATTTTGTGTTATTAACTTTTAAATTTATTATGCGTGAAATTTTTAAGAGAAATTACTTCCTTTTAATATATAAAATTATATGTAATATGTATATGTTCCTTAATTATATGTAATATGTCCTTTACATTCTCTTAAATGTATAATACTTTTTCTTTTACAATTCTCTTGTTTAAAATTTTCCTCTACATTTCCTTAACTACATAAAATTTATGCTAAATTAATTTACTCTACATTTCCTAAACTATATAAAATTAAACACACAACATATATTTTCCTTTATATTTGCTCAACTATATAAAATTTATACTACATTTCCTTTTTCTATTTTTCCCGTTTTTTTTACATTTTTTTATCTTTAATATTTATAACGATATATAAAATATTTTAAACAATATATATTCAGCTATTTTTCGTTTTATTTATTTTATTATAAATTCCTCTACTACTGTTCAGGTTTCATCGGATAAAAATTCAAAAAAAAATAATAAAGCTTTAATTTAATGTAGTATACTGTAATTAAAAAACATAATATATTTAATATTTGTAATCTATTTTTCCCCCATACTTACATGTCCGTCATTAAGGTTTTAACGTTGCTGAACACTATGTTATTGGTTACAGATTGATATGGAATTGTAGCAAATTCAACGGTGCCTAGGAAACAACGCAACGGCAATTAGAGTAATTGTTGAGGAATATTTATAGAAAAACAAAGAAAACCCAAACAAAACAGTCGGACTGGCCAATGCCTTAATAAGCATATATCACCAGAGGTCTTTCTATAATGAGGTAATACAGAACTTTTAATCATATGCCGATTGATTACTTCTATTGGTGAATGCTTTTTTTTTCTGGAATGTGGCTGCTATCTTTAAACTTTCACCAATAAATTAAATACATTTGCATGTTGTATAAAAAATACAGGGATAGCCCGAACCACGCAATTTGATTGCAAAAAGGTTACGGTTGCAGTTTAAAACAATTGCCAAATATATGCTTACTTTCTTTTAATTATTTTCTAACAATTATGTTGTTTCTTATCCCACTTGGTTGACAGCAATATATAGACCAAGTCCAAGAACCCGTGTGATCACATAGAAGAAGGGAAAAGGGGGGCAGCTTCTTTGTGATGGAGCACCCGTAGGTAGAAGTCACACCTGGCTCCGCAACGATGACATTTTATGGCTTAGAGTTGTCAGGCCTGTGCAAAACGTTATGTCATATTAGGACCTACAGCTTAAAATGGATTCCAACCAATAAAATCATTCGTTTCACTTCCGGGAATAGAACCTTGCGGCACTAAGCGTCAGAGCACTAGCCACTGCACCATCAGGCCCTTAACAATGTTGTTGTTGTTTCTTGACCCACTTGTCAGACAACAACATTTAAACCAAGTCCAAGAACCTGTGTGATCTCTTGGAAGGAGGGAAAGGGGAACAGCTTCTGTTGTGTTTTAGCACCGTTGGTAGAAGTCCGGCTTGGCTCTGTGACGATGTTTTTACAGGGGTAGGGCTATCCACCCTACGCCCAAAGATCTACAGTCACATTAGACAAGGAATTATGGCTTACAGTAGATTACGAACCACTATAATCATCCATGGCACTGCCAGAAATCGATCTGAAACATGCGGCATTGAATGCCAGAGCACTAGTCACAACAGCAACTTCAGGCCCTCAACAATTATGTTGCTGATATTTCTTGTCACACTTGGAAGATAGCAACATCTAGAGCAGGCCCAAGAACCCTCGGAGCCTCATGGAAGGAGGGGAAGGGAGGGCAGCTTCTGTTGTGATGGAGTACCAGTAGGTGGAAGTCTGAATTTGTTCCATGACTTTTTACAGGGTAGGGTTTTCAGTCATACGTTCAACGCTTTACAATCATATTGGACCGAGACCTGCCGCTTAAGGTGGATTCCTAACCACTACAAACATACATGGCACCGCCGGGAATTACAAACATACATGGCACCGCCGAGCACCACAGCGCTAGTCACTTGGCCTTAGCAATTATGTAACATAATTCTTACTCTTATTATAACACCCCATAACAATCACGTAACTATAAATTTGTACTATATCACCAGTATAAAATATAAGAACATCGTTTAATGAAGTTTCTAATTAAAAATAATTTATAGTAAAAAAAAAAAAAAATAAAGTATAGTTGAAAGATTTTTTAGTAAAAAACGATTTATTCATTTAATATCTAATAGCCATGCTTCTATCACAAGTAAAGAAGAGCATAAAAATAAACAAACTTACCAATAAAAAGATAATTTGTTTAGAATACAAACTGATAGAATTAAAAGAACAGCAACTGATAAATATAAATGAGCGAAGGAAATGAGAAACAATGAGAAAAAAATATAATGAGTGCCAAAGAAATAAAGAAATCATCCGAATAATTTCATCGCCCTAATTTGCATCTCAGTGTCTTCCCTGTGTAAAAAATGGAGAAAGCGATACTGAGTAACGAAGGAAGCAGTATTTGTAATTATTAATCATGCTCTTGACTATCTGTTTGCAAATTAGGTAGGTTAGGAAATAAATAACAATGTTATTTATTTTACTTTGTTGCATTTTTGTAATCACGATATCCTTAGAAAGTATTCATAATAAACGCAGGTTTTTTTTTTTTATGGTTTGCCTCCAAAATAAGAAAAGAATCTAATACAAGAAATCTTAGACAATTTAAAATTATAAAAATTATGTTGTTATTATTTTTTATAAATTTTTTTTCAGTTTTGCAGTTTATACAGATTTCAGAATACGAGAATTAAAAAAGTAATATATTATACTTTACAATCGATGCATTTAAAAAATGATGATAAAATAGATTTTATTTTTATTATTTGACTCTAATATAAGAAATCTATTACAAAACCTATCCATTTTTACAGTTTTGATTACATTTATTATTACATTTTATAATTATTTGATTATGTTGTTGATGTTCTAATGAAGTTCCCAATACAGAGCCAGCTAATTTTTATGCCATAAGGAGGGCTGCACAGGTGGTTATACATTTAGCATTACCCGGGGGTACATATAATTTAAGATATGTTACGGACACGAGACACTATACAAGACTAAACGTGACCCCAGGAGATGCTCTACGATTCTATTAGACCTCGAGCTATTGTTTAAAGTGGTTTCTACTACAAACACCTATGGCACCACCGGTACTGAACCCGAAACCTTATGCACCCTGAACGCCAGAGCGCTAGTCACTCGGCCATCAGCCCCTTAATAATTATGTTGTTGCTGTTTCTTGTCCCACTTGGCAGACAGCAATATCTAGACCAAGTAACCCAAGGACCGTGTTTCAACATGGAAGATTGGAAAGTTGGAAAGTTCTGTTGTGATGAAACACTCGTAGATGGAAATCTGACTTGGCCTGGTGACGATGGCTTTTACGGGTAAAAATGTCAGCCATACTTCCAAAAGTCAAATTAGACCGGCACCTACGGCTTAAACTCGATTTCGAACTATAACAAACATCTATGCGCCGCCGAGACTCAAACCCGAAACCTGCTGCAACGTGTGCCAGAGCGCTATTCACTCGGCCATTAGGCCCCCCAACATCTATGTAATTACGCAAATCAAAACGATTATAAACAAGTACTGTAGAACCACTATAAAATATGAGAGCATCGTTTAATAAACTTTCTAATTAAAGATAATAACTCAACAAAAAAAAAAAAAAAAGATTTTTTTATTTTATATCTAACAGCCATGCATCTATCACGAGAGCATAAACAACAGTCATAAACAAACTTACCAATAAAAAGATAATTTGCTTAGAATACAAACTGATAGAATTAAAAGAAAAAACAGCAACTGATGAATGCAAATGAGAGAAGGAAATGATAAAAATGCAATGAGCGCCAAAGAAATAAAGAAATCATCCTAGTAATAAGTTCGGAGGTGCATCATCGCTCTAATTTGCATCTTGCAGTGTCTTCCCTGTGTAAAAAACGCAGAACGCGATACTGAGGAACGGAGGAAGCATTATGTGGGATTATGAAATCATGCTCGACTATTTGTTTGCGAATTAGGTAGGTTAGGAAATAAATAACAACGTCATTTATTTTACGTTGTTGCATTTTTAAAATCATGGTATTCTTAAAAAGCATCATGATGATGAAGCCAGATTTTTTTTTATGGTTTGTCTCCAAAATAAGAAATGATACCAATATAAGAAACCTTAGCTTATTTAAAATTATACATACTATGTTGTTAATATTTTTTACACATTTCTTTTCTCTGTTTTGTAATTTATACAGTTTGAGGTAACGAGAATTAACAAAAATAATATATCATTATAATTAATTAAATTTTTTTCAATCTGTGTATTTAAAAAATAACTATAAAGTTGATTTTAAATTTTTATTATTTGGCCCTAATATAAAGTTATCCATTGTTACAGTTTTGATTACAATTATTATTATATTTTATTATGTTGTTGTTGTTCTAATGCTGCCGGGCCATACAGAGACAGTTAGTCTTTTTGTCATATGCATTACTCATTTAGCACTATCCGGTGGTCACGTGTAGCTTGAAGATGTGTTACGGACACGAGTAACACTAACCCTCAACGCTCTACTATCATATTCGACTGGGATCTATGCTTTAAAGTGAATTCCGAATCACTACAAACAACCATGGCACAATCGGGTATCGAACCCGAAACCAACCTCACTGAGCGCCAGACGGAAGGAGGTGCAGCTTCTGTTGTGATGGAGCACCAGTTTGTAGAAGTCTAATTTAATCCGTGATGCTGACTTTTTTACTAGGTACACATGTCAGTTATATGTGCAATCCTATTGCACCGGGAACTGCGGATCAAAGTGGATTCCGAACCACTACAAACATCCATGGCACCGCCAGTACTCGAACCGAAACCTGCGACACCGAGAGCCAGAGCGCTATCCCTCGACCATCAAGCCTTTAACAATTATGTAATTATACAAACAAAAACTATTATAAATATGTACTGTAGAACCAATGTAAAATTTGTCAGCATCGTTTAATGAAGTTTCTAATTAAAGATAACAACTCAGCCAAAACACGCTTTGTTTATTTAATACATAATAGCCATTCTTCTATCACAAGTAAAGAAGATCATAAACAACAGCCATAAACAAACTTACCCAAAAAAAGATAATTTGTTTAGAATAACTAACTGATAGAATTAAGAAAACCAGCAACTGATAAATATAAATGAGAGAAGGAAATGAGATAAATGCAATGAGCGCCAAAGAAATAAAAGAAATCATCCGAGTAATAAGTTTGGAGCGCATCATCGCTCTAATTTGCATCTCAGTGTCATCACCAAAAATGGAGAACGCGATACTCAGTAACGAAGGAAGCATTATTTGGGATTATTAATCATGTTCTTGACTATTTGTTTGCAAATTAGGTAGGTTAGGAAATAAATAACAGGTGCCATTTGTTTTACATTGTTGCATTTTTACAATCGTGTTATCCATAAAAAGTATCATAATGAAAGCAGATTTTTTTTTATGATTTGGCTAAAAACAAGAAATGAGACCAATATAAGAAATCTTAGCTTATTTAAAACTACATAAATTATTTTGTCACACATTTTTTTTTTTCCTGTTTTTCGATTTATATAGATTTGGGAAACGAAAATTAACAAACAATATATTATACCGTATTTTAATGTTTTCAATCTATGTATTTTAAAAAAATAATTATAAAGTAGATTTTAATTTTATTATTTGGGCTCTAATTTATGAGGCCTATGAAAAAAGTTATCCTTGCCACAGTTTTGGTTACAATTATTATATTATTTTATGATTATTTGATTTTGTTGTTGTTCTAATGTAGCTGGCAATACAGAGCAATACAGACAGTTAAGCTTTATGCCATAAGCATTACTCATTTAGAACAACCCAAGGACCACGTGTGGCTTGAAGATATGCTACGGACACGAGCAACATACCCTATAACGCCCTTACGATCATATTAGATCGGAACCTGTACTTTAAAGTTGATTCCGAACCACTATAAACAACCATGGCACAGTGGGGAATCGAACCAGCGGCACTGAGCGCCCGAGGGGAGATGGGGCAGCTTCTGTTGGGATGGAACACCTGATGGTAAAGGCTGACTTGCTCCGTGACACTGACATTTTACGAGGCAGAATTGTCAGCCCTACGCTGTACAGTCATATTAGATCTGGACCTACAGCATAAAAGTGGATTCCGAACCACTACAAACCTCCATGGCACCGCCCCGACCAAAAGCTGTAATAACATTCGGCTAGTCATTCGACCCTTAACAATATATAAGTATGTAAATTAAAACTGTTATAAATATGTATTGTAGGACCAATATAAAATATAAGAGCATCTTTCAATGAAGTTTCTAATTAAAGATAATACCACAGCGAAAAACGTTTTGTTTATTTAATACCTAATAGCCATGTTTCTATCACAAGAGCATATACAACATTAATAAACTTACCAATAAAAAGATACTTTGTTTATAATACAAACTGATAGAATTAAAAGAAAACAGCAACCGATAAATACAAATGAGAGAAGGAAATGAGAAAAATGCAATCAGCGCCAAAGAAATAAAGAAATCATCGGAGTAATAAGTTCGGAAGCATCATCGCCCTAATTTGCATTGCAGTGTCTTCCTGTGTAAAAAACGGAGAACGCGATACTGAGTAACAGAGGAAGCATTATTTGGGATTATTAATCATGCTTTTGACTATCTGTTTGCAAATTAGGTAGGTTAGTATATAGATAACAACGTGATTTATTTTACTTCGTTGCATTTTTACAATCATGATATCCTTAAAAAGCATAATAATGTAAGCAGATTGTTTTGATGGTTAGTCTCAAAATAAGAAAAGAATCAAATAGAAGAAATCTTAGCTTATTTAAAACTACTTAAATTATGTCGTTATTATTTTTTGCGCATTTTTTTTTTTCTGCTTTGCATTTTATACAGTTTTGAGAAAAGGAGAATTAACAAAGTAATATATTATAATGCATTTAATTTTTGCAATTGATGTAAAAATAATTAGAAAGTTTTATTTTATTTTCATTAGGTGTCTCTAATTTAAAAAAAAAAAAAAATCTATTTTAAAAAGTTATCCATAGTTACAGTTTTGATTAAAATTATTATTATATTTTATTATATTATTTATGTTTTAATGCAGCTAGCAATACACATCCAGTTAGGCTTTATGCCATAAGTAATACTCTTTTAGCACTACCCAGGGGTCACGTGTAGCTTGAAGATATGCTACGGACACAAGTAACACTATGTTTCCCCACAACGCTCTACGATCATGTTAGACTGGAATCTATAGTTTAAAGTGGATTCGAATCACTTCAAACAACCATGGCACTGTCGGAATCGAACACGAAGCCAGCCGCACTGAGCGCCAGAAGGTGAGGAGGGGCTTCAGGGGCTCAAGGCAGCACCTGATGGTAAATTTCTGACTTTCTTCATAACGCTGACTTTTTGCGAGGTAGACTTGAACAGCCCTACGCTGTACAGTCATATTAGAGCGGGAACTACGGTTTAAAGAGGATACTGAACCATTTCAAACATCCATGACACCTCTCGAATTCGAAACCTACGGCATACACCACCAGAGCGCTAGTCCCTCGGTCTTCAGGCCTTTCACACCTAATTATGCAAACGAAAACTATTATAAATACGTACTGTAGAAATAATATAAAATATAAGAGCATCGTTTAATGAAGTTTCTAATTAAAGTTAACAACTCAGTAAAAACGATTCGTTTATTTAATACCCAATAGCCATACTTCTATCAATGTAAAGAAGAGCATAAACAACAATAATATAGCAAGATAATTTGTTTAGAATACAAACTGATAGAATTAAAAAAAAAACTGCAACTGATAATCATAAATGAGAGAAGGAAATGAGAATCAATGAGAAAAATGCAATGAGCGCCAAAGAAATGAAGAAATCATCCGAATAATAAGTTTGGTGGGCATCATCGCCCTAATTTGCATCTCAGTGTCTTCCCTGTGTATAAAAAAAAAAAATGGAGAACGCGATACTGAGTAACGTAGGAAGCATTATTTGGGATTATTAATCATGTTCTTTACTATCTGTTTGCAAATTAGGTAGGTTAGATAACGATGTAATTTGTTTTACTTTGTTGCATTTTTTGCAATCATAGTATCCTTAAAAAAGCATTATAATGAAAGCAGATTTTTTTGTGGTTTCGCTCCAAAATAAGAAACGAATCCAATACAAGAAATCTTAGATTATTTAAAATTATGAAAATTATGTTGTTATTAATTTTTATACTTTTTTTTTTTTTCCTGTTTTGCATTTTATATAATTTTTGAGAAAAGGAGAAATAACAAAGTTAAATATTACACTTCGTTTAATTTTTACAATTGACGTATTCAAAAAAAATAATCATAAAGTAGATTTTATTTTTATTATTTTGCTCTAATATAAGAAATATATATTACAAAACCTATCCATTTCTACAGTTTTGGTTACTATTATTATTATATTTTATTATTATTTGATTATGTTGTTGTTGTTCTAATGACTGGGCAATACAAAGCCAGTAAACTTTTATGCCATTAGCAAGGCATTCACCGCTGTTACTCATTCAGCACTACCCAAGAGACACGTATAGATTGGAAGATATGCTACAGAATAACACTACCCCCACAACGCTGATAGTCGTATTATACCGGGACCTAAGGTTTAAAGCTGATTCCGAAATACTGCAAATATCCATGCCACCGCCGGAACTCAAACAAGAAACCAGCGGCACTGAGGGCCAGAGGGAAGGAAGGGCAGCTTCCGTTTTGATGGAACACTTTTGGTAGAAGTCTGACTTGCTCCGTGAAGCTGACTTTTTACAAGATACAGTTGTCAGCCCTACGCTATACAGTCATATTAGACCGGGACCTAAGGATCAAAGTGAATTCCGAACAATCACATTCCGTTACAATCACGGAATTCTTAAAAAAGCATAATGATGAAAGCAGATTTTTTTTTTATGATTTGTCACGAAAATAATGAACGGATCCGATATAAGAAATCTTATGTTATTTAAAGCTACATAAATTATATTGTTATTATTTTTTACACATTTTTTTTTTTTTTTTTGCAATTTATACAGTTTTGAGAAAACAAGAGCTAAAAGATAATATATTATGCACGAGCGAAATAAGAGCACTTTTTGCTTTAAATACGTAGGTAAGACGCTGTTTTGATTTTTGGGTAAATAATGTGTTTCTTATCCCACTTGGCAGCCAGCAACCTCTAGACCAAGTCCAAGATCCAGGTGGTCCCATGGAAGGAGGAAAGGGGGAGAGGGGCAACTTCTGTTGTGATGGAGCACCCGTAGATAGAATTCTGACTTCTACTTAGTGTCGCTGAAAAAGGAGGGCAATGCCTTCCGGGAGGACTTTTAAAGGGGAACTACCCCACATTCGCATATCATATGGGAGAAAACACGAAAACTATCATCAGGCAGTTCGACTCACGAGAAAAGATGATGAACATCACAAATGAACTTTTGAAAAAGGTCTACAACAAAGCAGTCAACGGATTAAACATCGCCTTAATGTTCACCAGCGGCGCTCTAAAGTCACAGAGTCACGAGTCTTACGTAATTATAAACATGTCAAATTGGTAATGATAATTGTCCACAAATATTATAAATATGTCGTGTTCAATGTGGATTTAGTTCTTTTTGTATTACTAAAAATAAATCTTTCCGTTTAGAAATGAAAGAAAATCTTGTCGGAGAATGTAACATTTGTATTTATGAATGTCTGAAAGAAACGTGAACATTAAAACTTTTCAGAATTCCTTTCAGAAATGATACATTGCTCCTTAAATATGACAATAATTTCCTTTTTTATTTTTGAATGCTAAAAGAAATCTGGAAGAATTACCTTTCACAAAATTTTCACAATATAGTTTTACGATGAGAAACATTCAAGTGATTGAATGAAATTCGTATCTCAAAAAAGTAATTCTACATAATAGTTACAGACAGTTTGATGAAAACAATAATTAACGTTTTCCCTCATAACTCTACAGAAAACACTTTTAAAAACAGGACGTGAATAAGGTCCTCCTCGAAAAAGATTTATCAAAATTGTGCACAGAAATATAATGCGAAAAGGTTAAGAAAAGATTTCCATTCTATGTTTTGTCCTGTCACACAAGTATAAGAAGAGAATCAATAATGAAAAATAACTTCTTTTATGAAATGAAAAGCAACAAATACGGTCATATGTTTGTTACTGAATAAAGCGAGGAGCTACAGAAGAAAAGATGCTTCGTTTCTCTTTTTTTTTATTTTCCTTTTGTTATTTTCGAATTGAAAGCCCTTCTGGTTCTTTGGAGAACTTCCAAGTTCTGGTATAAATGGCAGGTAGCGCTCAAGAAAAATGGAACACTTGTCTTATTTTCGCCCATTTCCAAGCAAGAAAGTGTGCTTTCACAAATATATTCCGAAGATGCATCTTAATTAAAATATTTTACCAATTGAAAACATTCAAGAAAAATATTTAATAAATGGTCATTTTTTTCAATGTTAATCCTTTTTTTTTCATATATTAAACACTGATATAAACATCAATTAACATCTATTACCGAAATAATAGTAATTTCTATCAAGGCAATTAAATATATTTTGGAATTTTCTAATGAGCAGCTATATGTCTGCTGTTCATTTGCAAACAACATCAAGTCAAAGTGCCTGAATTGATGAATTGAAAGCATTCCACAACAAGTACTAAAAAAATATTTTTAAAGTCAATTCGTACTTTTTTCACTATATTGCAGAAAGCCGCTTATAAAAAAAAAAAGTTAAAGTGGAAAAGAAAAATTGGGGTCTGATCGCAGGGTGGCTAGCGCTCTGGCGCTCGGTACCACAGGTGTCGGGTTCGAATCCCGGCGGGGCCATGGATGTTTGTAGTGGTTCGGAATCCACTTTAAACCGTAGGTCCCGGTCTAACATGATCACAGAGCATTGAGGGGGCATTGTTACTCCGTGGCTTATCTTCAAGTTACTTCCCAAATTCATTGGAAGGTTAAGACTTAAGGTTCTAAAATAACTATTGATCATGTATATTAATCAGTATCAATATAAAATCAATCAGTTATCATTGTTATAAATATTTAGTCAATAATTAAATTGAAAGATAATTCCTGTAAAAGATTTCTTAGATTAGAGCCAAATAATAAAAATAAAATCTAATTTATGATTATTTTTTTAAATACATCGATTGAAAAGTATGGTATCGATCGAGAAATGAAATAAGGTATCATATGTTATTTTCTTAATTTTCCTTTTCTCTTAACTATATAATGTGACAATGTGTAATTTAAAAAATATAATCAAATATTAATAAATAATAATAAAATACAATAATAATTATAATCAAAGCTCTAACAAAGGGGTAAATCATGTAATAGATTTGTTATATTAGAGCTAAATAATAAAAATAAAATCTACTTATTTTTTAAAAATGAAATAAAATAAAATATTTTTATTTGTTATGACTCGTTTCCTCAGAACTATATAAATTTCGAAATAGAAAAAAAAAAATGTGTAAAAAATATTAATAATATAATGTATGTAGTTTTAAATAACCTAAGATTCCTTATATTTGGTCTCATTTCTTACTTTGGTTCCAAACCATAAAATGTTCTGCTTTCATTATGATGCTCTTTAAGAAAACCACGATTATAAAATGCAACAAAGTAAAACAAATTACGTTGTTATCTATTTCCCACCTACCTAATTTGCAAACAAATGGTCAAGAGCATGATTAATAACCTCCAAATAATGCTTCCTTCGTTTTCTCAGTATCGCGTTCTCCGTTTTTTTTACAGGAAGACACTGAGATGCAAATTAGGGCGATGATGCCCGCCAAACTTATTATTCGGATGATTTCTTTATTTCTTTGGAGCTCATTGCATTTTTCTCATTGCTTCTCATTTCCTTCTCTCATTTAGATTCATCAGTTGCTGTTTATTTTAATTCTCTCAATTTGTATTCTAAACAAATTATCTTTTTTTATTGGTAAGTTTGTTTATTAATGTTGCTTATGATTTTCTTTACTTGTGATAGAATCATGGCTATTAGATATTAAGCAAATAAATCATTTTTTACTGAGTTGTTATCTTTAATTAGAAATTTCATTAAATGGTGCTCTTATATTTAATACTGATCCTACACCATATATTTTCATAGTTACATAATTGTTAAGGGGCTGATGGCCGAGGACTAGCGCTCTGGAGCTTGGGGCAGCAGGTTTCGGGTTTGAGTCCTGCCGCTGCCATAGATATTTGCAGTGGTTCGGATTCCACGTTAACCCGTAAATAATATGCCTTATAATAACCCTTAATAGGGCTTTAGAGCGTGAAACGTGAGGCTGACAAACCTATCTTGTAAAAATATAGCGCTCTTGCCATCAGTACCACGGTTTCAAGTTTGAATCCTGGCTGTAGCATGGATGTTCGTGAATGGTTTGGAATCCACGGAAACTGTAGATCACGGTATAATTAGTCCAAAGTGTGCAAAAAGTGACTGTAGAGCAACAAACCAAACTTAAACTCTTAAAAAGTCAGCCAGACTTCTGCCTATTCCTCTGTCCAGGACACCACATGGGAACTTGGACTTGATCTGGATGTTGTTGTCTACTAAGTTGGATAAGAAACAACAACATAGTTGTTAAAAAAGAAATGAAATGAAATGAAAATAAGTGTATATTGTAGCAATTGTTTTTAAAATTCTATCGTAACCTGTTTGCAACTAATACAGTGAAATTGCGGGGTGAGGATATATGTGTTTTTTTCATACGACATGCAAATACACATAATTTATTGCTGAATGTTCGAAGACAGTAGTCCCATCCCAAAAGATTCAAAAGTATAAGTGGTTGGATTGGCATATGATTAAAAGTTCAATATTACTTCTTATAAATAGGTCTCAGGTAATATGGTGCTCATTAAATGATTGCCAGTCCGGCTGTTTGGTATGAATTTTCAATGTTTTCCATCTCCACAGTGAATTTCAATTTCAGTTTTCTGGCACAATGTGTACGTTACCACTGGGCAACGCATTGGGATATATATAAATTTAAAAAGTATTTTTGTATGGTGTGTGGTGTGTGATGTGTATGAAACCGTAAAAAAAAAATTATGCCTTTTAAATTCACATGAACACACAAGAAAGCAAATAAGAATGGACATGTGTAATTGTTCCCTATCCCACTTGGTCGACTGCAAAGCAAGAACTTGATCTAGAACGAATCTATCATGGGCTTGATATAGAACGGATCTAGATCAAGCCCATGAACCCGTAAGAAGTCATGATAAAGCGTAAAAAATACAGCTTCTTTTCATCCTTGACCTTGCGGCACAAAGACACGGAGAACCCAAAAAAGAAAAAGCCTAACTTTACCCTCACCCGGTTATATCCCCGGATCTAGGTACCCATTTTATTTGCCTTTTACAACATGCATGCGTTGCAGTGGGGCTATTCTAGCCTGGACCTAGAATAGGCATGTTGTTAAGTTTGTTAAATAGCACAAAAGTCAGTCTTGTGAAAAACAAGAAAATTATCAATGAAAATTAATAAGATACTGCAATTAAAAACGCAAAATTTAATCAATAATGACATTCAAGAAAGTATGCTAATGATTTACATTTATAATTACTTGATTGTTATTTTAATAAATTTATGATTATTTCTTTACTAGATTTTTGCGTAAATGCAAAATTGGATTAAAGACTTCAGCGTTTATTGCATGATAAATTAATCATCTCTCATATCTATTTGGTCACGTCTGAAACCTATAAAGTTCGATGGTTGGTTTAGGTTGCTGTTTTAGTAACTAAGCTTTAAAAGGTTGTTGTTTTTCTAATGCAGCTGGCAATACAGAGACAGTTATTATTTATGCCATAAGCAATGGCTGCACAGCTGTTTCTCATTTAGCACTACACAGGGTGCACGTGTAGCTTGAAGATATGCTACTGGACGCGAGAAACACTAACGCCCCAATGCTCATATTAGACGCGGGACTTACTATTTAAAGTGGATTCTGAACCCCTACAAACATCCAAGGCACCACCGGAACACGAACCCGAACTTGTGGTACCGACCCGCTATAGACACTCAAGCTTTAAAAGTTAGGCTTCATTAGGTTGGTGTTATTTATGAATTTCAGGCACTTTGACTTGATGTTGTTTGCAAATGAACTATAGCTGCTCGTTAGAAAAATTCAAAATATATTTAATTGCCTTGATAGAAATTCCGGTTATTTTGGTAATAGATGTTGGCTTCAATGTTTAATATATGAAAAAAAAAAGATTAACATTAAAAAAAAAAAATGACGACCATTTACTTAGATATTTTTGAATATTTTCAATTGGTCAAATATTTTAATTAAGATGCATCTTCTGAATATATTCGTGAAGACACACTTTCTTATTTTGGAAATGAGCGAAAATAAGACCACTGTTCCATTTTTCTTGAGCTCTACCTGCCATTTACACCAGAACTTGGAAGTTCTCCAAAGAACCAGAAGGGCTTTCAATTCCAAAATAACAAAAGATGAAAATAAAAAAATAAACGAAGCTTCTTTTTTTCTTCCGTAGCTCTTCGCTTTATTCTGTAACAAACATATGACCGTATTTGTTGCTTTTCATTTCATAAAAAGAAGTTATTTTCATTATTGATTCTCTTCTTATACTTGTGTGACAGGACAAAACATAGAAAGGAAATCTTTTCTTAAACTTTTCGCATTATATTTCTGTGCACAATTTTGATAAATCTTTTCGAGGAGGACCGTATTCACGTCCTGTTTTTAAAAGTGTTTTCTGTAGAGATGAGAGAAAACGTTAATTATTGTTTTCATCAAACTGTCTGCAACTATTATGTAGAATTACTTTTGGAGATACGAATTTCATTCAATTACTTGAATGTTTCTCATTGTAAAAATTATATATTTCTTTGTGAACATTTTTGCAAAAGGTAATTCATCTAGATTTCTTTTTAGCTTTCAAAATGAAAAAAGGGAAATTATTGTCATATTTAAGTAGCAATGTATTCTTTCTTAAAGAAAGGCATGAATTCTGAAAAATTTTAATGTTTTCTTTATACATTCATAAATACAAATGTTACATTCTTTGACAAGATGTCTTTCATTTCTAAACGGAAGATTTATTTTTAGTAATACAAAAGAACTAAATCCCCATTTAATATGGATTATTTATAAAATTATTTGACGATTATACTAACCAATTTGCCATGTTTACAATGACGTCAACTAATGGATCAGTGCCAACGCGTGTCGCTGATGAGTGCATTAGGGCTTAGGTTTAATTCGTTGACAGCTTTATTGTATACACTGTTTCTAAGAACAAGGAGACACTAGGGCATTTGGGATGTTCTACATCTTGCCTCATTAGTTGGACTACCTGATGAGAGTTTTCAGGTTTTCTCCCATACGATAGAAAATGAGCGGTTTGTTAAACTAAAAGTCCTCCCGGAAGGCACTGCCCTCATACTTCAGGGACATGGAGTAGAAGTCAGACTTCTACCTACGAGTGCCATATCAAAACAGAAGTTGCCCCCACCCTTTTCCTTCCTTCCATTTATCCACAGGGCTCTTGGACTTGGTCTAGAGGTTGCTGTCTACCAAATGGGATAAAAAACACATTTTTTACCGAAAATCAAAAACTAAACAGACTTCTTACTTATGTATTTAATGCAAAACGTTTTTGTACCTGGTTCGTGCCTCGCTAGTAACGTACGCAGCTATTACACAGGAGAGCTGAGGCAAGAATCCCCATTTGGAGTAGGTCGCAGCCAGTAATTTCAAAAATGAGCAGATTTGCTGGCGATATGGACATTGTATAAGAATCTCGCATTATTATCAAACTGCCTGATGGGAGTTTACTGGTTTTCTCCCATATCACATACATGTAAGGTGAATTTATCCCTAAATTCTTTACTGGAGGCAATGTAATTTTGACATTATTTGATTGGATTTGATTGAGAATTTCTGTTACTTACAATAGTGGAACACAAGGTTATATTCAATAAAATATTTTTTTAACTATCCATCTGTGGTTGTGACTTAACTTCAGTGTCCTGTAGCGCGAAACAGATATGCCATGAGTGATCTACTCATGTTTAGATGGAAAGAGGGCAACTTCTGATGTAATAGAAGACTTTTAGGTAGGTAGAAGTCTGACTTGGCTCCGTAGTCGCTATAGAAGGAGGGCAGCGCATTCCGGGAGAACATTTAGGGGAAATATCCAGCCTTTGCGTATCGTAAGGGAGAAAAACCAGAAAACTCCCACCAGGTAGCCTGACTCACGAGGCAAGATGCTGAACACCACACACAAATGCCATAAGAGTAAATAGAGCCATAGTCTCTTCACATATGAAACTATCTACAACAATGACTCCAGCAGATTGAACCTCAGCCTAATGCTCACCAGTTGTGTACTTTGCTACTAAGCCAGGCCTGTTTGTACGTATTATACTAGGTTTTTTATGGGTTATTTTTTTAATAAATAGATCAAATTAACGTTAAAGTTCACATTAATTTTAATTTTTTTCATGTATTTTATTTATATAAAAGCTGTAACGTTAGTTAAACAGACAGTAAATTAATAAAAGAAATAAACAATTATAAAACTGTAAATTAAAAATTAAATTTATTTAAAAATTAATTAATAAATTAAATAAACAAAAAAAATTAAATAGATTAAAATAAATTAAATAATTATTAGTAAAAAAATGCTTTAATAAGCATAATTGGAATACTATTGTAATTTGATTACGAAATTATTTTATAATATAAACAGCCCTATCTTAATGTTTTGTAAAAAAAATCTTTTTTTATATTATCAGTTATAAATTAATTGATAAAAAAATTCTATATATCTTTTCCTTTATATACTTTCATATTTAAATATGAAAAATTTGATGTGTGTTAAAAAAAAAGAAATTTTTTAAATTTAATTTTAGCAAAATTGAACTGCGAGATATAAACTGCGATCATACATAGAACACGGGATAATAAAATATTTTATATTCAAATTCAAATATAAATATTTTATTCCACGAATAATGAAATTATATTTTAATGAGCAAAAATTTAAAAAATATTGCTTAATTTTGTAAAGGGGTTATTTATGATTAATATTTATTTTAAGAAATATGAATTAAAATCTTTGCATTTGTAATCATTTCTTCTTTAATTAAAAATATAAAAGTTTAGTATAGTATATTCTCAAAAGATAAAGCTAGTTATTGTTAATATTGAAATTATTTCGAAAAATAGCTAAAATAAGATGACAACTGAATTTTTTTTTTTTTATAGTACGAAAGCATCGTCTTAAAATTTTATAAAATTTGAAAGCTGTTTTTATATTTTTAGAAAATATTAAATGAATATATTAAGAATAATTATGTATAATTAAAATTTCAGTATTTTATGTATAATTACAATTTGATTGTTTCATTTCCAAACTTATTATTATCTAACACATCATTAAAATATTCTGACTAAATTATCAAATAAAAAAAATTATGAAGAATATTTATTATAATTTTCTCCATAATAAAAATGGCAAATTATAATTTATCAATTTCAGTTATTACTATATTGAGCGTTCTTGATTTTTACTTACACTTTATATTTTTATATTTATTTAAAAAAATATTTATTTACAATTATTATGGATTCTCTTGTTTTAACAATACATATTTTCCCTCTTTTGAATTAAAACCTGCATATTAGTTAATAGTACTATTCCGTTAGCGAGGCACCAGACGAAATACGTGCAAATTGAGCCAAAAATTTAAATTTTGTCCCATGCTATACATCTTGATTTCTTGCATTATGATTGATGATCTTTACATTTGGCAACTACTGCAATTCCAGTAACGGAAATATACTTAAGAAAATAAGCATGTTCTCAGTTGAATTTATATACTAATGTATTAAAACAGTTTTGGAAAAATAAAAAAAAAAAGGAATGGAATGATTTTGTATATAATAAATGAAATACCTTAAGCTAATGAAAATGTTTTCTTGAAAATTATTTTGACCAAATAAATCCACATCTAATACAACCCTTAATTTCGGAAAAGTAAAAGTAAAAGTTAAAAAAAAAAAATATGTGGAACTGTTATTTATTGGAATTTAATGAAATTCAGAAGATCAACAAGAACCTCCCAAATAAAGCACACAAAAACAATAGGTATATTTGGCTTTTAAAATGTGCAAAAAAGGAAAACATACCAAAAAATGTAATATATGTGTTCAATTTACGATATTAGTATTTTTATGTAATGTGGTCCTCTCTAAAGGCAGTGATGTTTATTGCTAAAATTCATTATGTTTATTAATTATGTTGGCTATAAATCCTATTTCTAGGTTAAGACAGATTAAGGGTTACGTTGGTGGAGTTAAATGCAGCAATATGTCTTCCAGAGCATCCCATTACGCTTAAATCGGAAGAATGTGCTAGCCAAGCCTTACCCAAAACCGTCTCCTCATTGAGGTAATTTTCAATTAAGTTCTGTGTGATAGCATTGTTGTCTTAGAATTGAGGATCTTCTACACCTGCATGAGGATGAAACTTCAATGAAGTATTTCGTCTTTATATAGTTAAACGACAATGAGTCTTCAGATGTTATACAAGCTAGTAATTCATACAAAGAAATATTTGCCAACATTCATACTATGGACAACAAATTTATGAATTTCATGAATATGACTGTAATAATAGCAGATAGTTTGGCTCCCTCAAACTACTACTACCACCACACCACACCACACCACACCACACCACACCACATCACTGTGCCTAGAGCTGAGTTGTCCCATTACAGTTTGGGAATGATGTGAGTGAGCACTCTGACCGGGCTCTACGATGCTCTTACAGTCATATGAGATCGGGACATACGGCTTAAAGTGGATTCGAACCACTACAAACATCCTTGTCACCCGAAACCTGTGTCACCCAGTATCAGACACTCGGCCATTCAGGCCCTGCTCCCTCAAACAAACAATCTTCTTCGTAAACAAAAACAAAACTGCTCATCAGTATAGAGTACCGAACTACATTAACTTTCACTCCTATAGTATATACCCAATTTAGGTTAAAATCTAGGATACTGTACCCCTGAGGAAGTCACCAATCTTGCAACCCTGAATATTTCGCCAATTTTCCTCCAATTTCTTTAGGGTTGCCATACTATAATTAGAGGAATTCGTAGCTTCATTTTCCAAACAATATAATGACTATTTATTGTTATTGTGATTATATTATTATTTGCAGAATATTTATTTGCAGTAAATAAGAACAGAAATATATATTCTTTTAAATTATCCAATAAATTTACTGATTATTACGAACTTATTCTTACCACGTACGTCGGTCACTAATTCCGAACATAAACAATATTTATGAAGTTGTAACTCAGGAAAGTAAGAAACAAACAAGAAAAACGATTTTCATTTATTAATAACTTATATTTTATTCTTAAATAATTAATTTCCTTTTTAAATATGTTCGTTTAGTTAGGATTTTGTGACAACCGTAATTAGAATTCGCTCGGAATATTTGAAGTTGGGTTTTAGAACGTTAGTTAACGTTACAATTTAAACTTTTAATAATTAAAATAAATTAATATTAATAAAATAATGTGCCCTGAACATTTGATAATTATCTGGCAGAGTGCAGCCCGCCAGCATTTTTGTGACATCCGCAAAATAATTTATTTTTCACCGATGGAATAAAGTGTTTGTTTCCACCACAGAGGAAGGACATACCACAATAAAAATAAGTTATTCTCTAGTTTTTTCTTCTTTTTTATCTTTTGTTAATATTAATTAATCATTCAATTCGGCTTCGTAAAGAACATGACTTATTTTATGACATTACAAAAAAAAAAGAAAAAAAAAAAAAGAATTAATAACTTTAAATTTTATTGTATCGAAATTTTATCAACTAACAGCGACTATTATCTTTGTTTAAATGATACTTTTTTGTGACTAAATAAAATTCCACATAATAATTTAGCGATAAAGCTTTGTTGTGAAAGCAATTTAGGAATAAACTGTAGACAAAATAATGATATATTTTGGCGTTAAAGCGGCAATATGTGGCGTAAAAGAAAACATTAAAAAGTTGACATAATATTAATATATAAAGCGATATAAATTGGCGTAAAGGCATTTTTAGATATAATTTTCTTGGCATAAATTATTAAATTTCGGCGTAAGAGCGGTTTCATTTGGCGCAAAAGTATTCCAAAAAAGATAAAAATTTTAGTGATAAAAATTTGGCGATAAAGCATCAACTTTTTTGTGTAAAAGCGCCTCAAAAAAACAAGATTCACTTAGTGAAAAATTTGGCTATAAAGCGATAAATATTGGCGATAAAAGCATTTTTTGGCTTAAAAGAAGTTATATGTATAACAAAATTTGCTTAGTGAAAAATGGCTATAAAGCGATAAATGTTGGCGATAAAGGATAGTGATAATATTTACGTTAAAGCGATAAACTTTGGCTTCAAAGCCTTTTCAGGAATAAACTTTGACGTAATAGCTATTTGGCTGCTAATGTTGGCGTAAAAGCACTGTTTGGCTATAAATTTTGGCGAAATAGCACTTTACAATGACACCGAACTTAGGCAACCTTTTTTGTCTGTTTACTTGACGATTTGGCAACACGGTAAAAGGATTTTGGCGTAATTTCATTTACCGTGCAAACTACCTGGCCCATTCATTTCTATGCTTACTTACAGATTGGCAACTTGGCGGCTTGGCACAAAGGGTACATGATCCCAGATTTTATTCCCAATTTAACCTTCCATTTTGATGGTGTGTGAGTAGGAGTACATATATTTCACCATTTTGTACACAATCCTCCTTCGGAAAGACTCTTCCCATCAGATCAAAGATCTTCAAAGATATTTACATCAGTTGTTCATTGACTGCTAGAAGAGGAAATCTGAGATGTTTGGCGTATAAAGTCTATGCATCCTTGCAGTAAATTTCAAATAGCAGCTATAGAGGATGCTTATATTTCTAAGGCTTCTTTGTCTATATTTTCTAGAATCTGATTCTGTTGATAGAAATACATTACACAGTCCGTGGGAAGATGAGTTGACATTCACATAAGGGTTCACATCCAGTCTTGTTACATAGTATTGACTTTGCTTTCTTTTTATAAGCCCTATTGCAAGCCACCATATTATGGTACTGCATATTAATTTCAGGCTTTACAGACAAAATGTTTTGAAATAAAATACATTATTATCACTAAATGAATACATATCAATACATTATTAGCACAATATTAATACATTATTATCCCTACATTAATACAATGTTATCAATACATTATTTTCCCTACACTAGTACAATGTTATCTACATTATTATCACTACATTTATACATTGTTATCAATCATTATTATCACAGCATTAATAGATTGTTACCAATATATTATTATTCCAACATTAATATATTGTTATCAACGCATTATTATCACTATATTAATACATTATTACCAATATTACATTATTATCACAACATAATTAAAACATATAATTTTATATAAATAAACCGTTTAAGCTGTTTAAGCTAATATATATCTACTAACCCAATTGTTGTCCAATCTACAAAAGCATTAATGTATAATTTCAATATTTATTTTTTTTTTCCTTCAGAAAGAATGTATTTTATTCAATTTAATATAACATCTTAGGGTACTAAGAAGTCATGAATAAGATTTCACGAATTAAACTTAAGAACTTAACTAAATTTTAAAACTATGAGGTAAAAGCAATTTTGAGTTTCCCTAAAGAGTATAAATAATTCATATTTGCCTGAAACTCATTACATGGGCCTTAAAGTAAACTAAAAATGATAGGCTGGGAGTTAACGATAACAAATGCCTAGTTTTCTGAAGATAATGAGGTATAACTCCCACCCATCCTATCCCAGGTGTCAAAAGTCTGCCACTGATGATTTGTGTAACTGATTGCTGATCATTTGTTCTAACGCCTTGTTTTCTAATGTTACACGTTATGGCAGGATGTTCTCTTATCTATAAATTGTCTTCAACAATTTGGGCAAGATGGCAGTTAACGGAAAGGAATCATTGTCCCTTTTAGATATGATTTTAAAGTTAAAAATCTAATTATAAAGTGGAGGCCTTAAGAACTCTTATAGTTTTACATTAATTGGATTTTTTAATTAATTGTTATTTTGAATAATTTAGTTTTGTTATTAGCTGATAATTTAAATTGTTATTTCGAAATGACATAACTATGGGATAACAATATAACGTCGATTCCTGAATCTGTCACAAAACCCATGTAAATACCAAATTCAAGCCCGAAGTCTGTGATACCAAAGGCCAGAGCGCTGGAAAATTGACCATCATTGTTTTGGAAGAAGAAGAATTTGAAACTTAAAAATATTTTTTTAGAATAATTAAAAGATTGTATCTAAGATTTTTTATTAATTTTATTGTATATTTAGTAATTATATTTAATTGTATTTAATATTAACTTTTAACTATCAAATTATTGCGCAAATTGCTTTTCGTTCCATGAAAATGCTTTAATTATAACTGATTTATTTTACTGATAAATTCTATGTAAAAAAGTACTAATATACCAGTTTATTTTCCTACTTAATATTAAAACATTTTCTAAGGATTTTCTTTTTGTAAACCTTGTATAATTTCCAACAAGGATAGGGATATTAGATTTAAGTTTAAAAAATAATTTGCTACTCAAGTATATTAACTAAACTAACTAACTTCAGGAAGAGCAATCGTAATATTTTCAATAAAATATCATTCATCTAGTAACTATTGACTACCGACCAAGTAGCTGAATAGTGCATTGATTACCCAGCATATATTGAACTGAAAAAACTTATATACCTTATAACTGCGTACTGTATATATATATATATATATATATATATATATATATATATATATAATTATATACCGTAAAATCTTAGAATTATAATAAAGCTTTTTCTAAAGCTGGCATTTAGAAGCCTATGAATCAATTATATTTGTTTTTCACTTTGTAATGGAGGAACTATATTGTTTCCAGAAATGATTCGATGAAATGATTTTACTGTTTGCAGGCAATGTTCATATACTTGCCATAGACAAGAGAACTTTCCGTTCTATTTGATTTAATTTTTAAGAGATCAAACGCATTGCCTATCTGTGTTTTCTAAATCCATTATTCATTCAAAAGATGCCTTCTCTTTGATAAATAAATCATTTTAATTAGTTTGCAAGCATATGAGGGTTTGATTTCCTGTGTTGGAAGGAATTATTTTAAATTATTTGAAAAGTATACATAATCAATGATTATTGTGACAAAATTTCTTGCATGTGCAGTCAGAATTTCATATAGAGTTAATTTAGTTTTCTGTGATACTATTTAGAAATCTAAGCAGGCACACCTAAAAATCCACCAGAAAAGCTTATCCTCCTCATAATAAAATCATTATTATTTGCAATATGCTTTCGATTTTTTTTTTTTTTTATTACTGTGGAACTATGAATTTATGGATTTCGATATAGATGTCTTATGGCCATATATTCTGGACAACAACAAAAGATGCAGGTCTTAAGCTAAGAAATTGGTGTCTGAATGGCTGTGCCATCAGATAAAAACCTTCTTCTAATGAAATTCACAACTGGAATACATTAGAAGATCAATAAATCAAATGCATTGGACAACAAGGAAACTACATAGAAGTTTTTCAAGTTAGTTGTCGTTCAAGTAAGAATAACCGTAGCATAGTAATAAAAATGAAATTAAGCCTAATTTGCTTACAAAAAATTGCAAAAACTAGTTTCATTTTTATCATTAAGTATTTTGGAACCTTGTCGATGATTCAACTTAAAGAACTCTATTACTGAAAATTCGAAGTGCATTTTATTTTGATAATTAGTTTGTTAATATCTAATATAAATATAATTGTCATTAAAATAAAAGAAATTGAAGTACATTTGCATTTTTCAATATATTGTTAAAATGACTCTGTTCTCAAATATAACTAATTTAGGATTGAATTCTCAAAATATTTCTTTTTTTTATGAAAATTACGTAAATATTTTCATAACAAGAAATTAAGAGAAATGAGTAAAATGCCATATACAGTTAAATTAGATTTCTGAGATACTATTTACAACTCTCAACAGCTGCCCCTAAAAGTCACTACAAAGACTCATGCTTATTACGATAATAAAGTCATACATTATTATTTGCAATTATATGCTTTCGAAGTTTCTTCTTTTGTTTATTGTGAAAACTGTGAATTCGTTTAAAATGGCTGACGTTCAAGTTTGAATAGCCACAACATAGTAATAAAAATGAAATTAAGCCTAATTTGTTTATAAAAGTGCAAGACTCTAATTTCGATTATTTCATTGTTATTTTAGAATATTGATGATAATTCAAATTAAAGAACTATATCTTATTACTGAAAATTCAAAGTGCATTTCATTTTTTGATAATTAGTTTGCTCATATCTAATATAAATAAAACTAATTACATTAACATAAAAGTAGGGGAAATACAGTCACATTATTTCAATATATTGTTAAAAATGGCCGTCTTCTTAACCGTATCTAATTTAGATTTGAACTCTTAAGATATTTCTTTCTTTTAAGATAATAACGTAAATAATTCCATAACAACAAATTAAGAGAAATGAGTATATACCATATACAGTTGAATTAGATTTCTGTGATACTATTAACAAATCTCAGCAGCTACCCCTAAAAGTCTCCTAGAAAAGCTTATTCTTCTTACCCTAATAAATTCATACATTATTATATGCTTTCCAAATTTCTTCTTGTTTATTGTGGAAATGTAACTTTAATGGAATTTGTTTGATACAGCCATCATTCAAGTAAGAATAACCACAACATAGTCATAAAATTAAATTAAGCCTAATTTGCTTACAAAATCGCAACACTATTTTCAATTTTATCATTAAGTATTTCGGTACCTTGTAGATGATTAAAATTAAAGTAATATACTTTTATTATTGAAGATTCGAGGTGCATTTTATTTTGATAATTAGTTTGCTCATATCGAATATAAATTTAACTGTCATTAGCATAGAATTAGTTGAAGTATATTTGCATTGTTTCAATACATTGTTAAAATGGCTCTCTTCTCAACCATGACTAATTTAGGGTTTTGAATTTTTAAAATATTTCTTTAAGAAAATGAGGTAAATATTTTCAAAACAAGAAAATTAAGAGCAAGATTTAGAAGGAAAATAATATTTAAATTATTTAAATACACATAGAATGTTTCATAATTCTGACACGTTATTCTTGGAATAAATAAACATATAGTAAGTCATTAAAATAGAGAGAAACCAAGCAATATTGTTGACGTGAAAGATGCATTGTTCTCTCCTTTCCTGTTTGGATGTTCATTCAAAAGCATCATTTCACAAATGCGAAATGAATTGCAACCTTTGTTAACATTGCAATGTTATTCAAAATGTATAATAATGCTTTAATTTTAATCAACTGCAAGAAGACATTGTAGATTCAGTTCACCAGAAACCATGAGATTGTAAATGGTATGTTGAATGCGATGGCTAATGAATGAAACATAATTAAGGAATTTCACAAATAAATTATGTGAATAAACACTTATGTCACGAAAATTAAAAAATTAAATGAAACAAAACCATGTTTTAAAGAAGCTCTTATTACGAGACTCGTGATTTTAAATATAACATTGATCCAATAAAAGACTTATTTGAATTGGAAACTATTGAATATAACATACAATAGATGGTTGTTGAAATTTATTTCATTGTAACGTAAGTCAATCCAAAATTTCGAAACCTGCATGATTATTCATCTGGAAGTAAAGCATTGTTGAACAATGCGTCATTCGATTCTACTGATAATGTAGATTGGTTGACCAAAGTTTCATTAAAATTCATATTGTGCCCACTGATATTGAAATTTTTGAACAAAACATTGTTTAACAGTAAGAAAATAGAAAATTAAACATTTGTATCTATAAATGGGACTAATTTTAATTAGGTACATAAACATATGTTATTCATGATTAGAATTCATTATTTGATAAATATTTCTATGCAAGTCGAAGCATCTTCAAAATATGTTTTAAAAACTCTAGATAGTTATAAAATTTTGCATTATAAGGACACCATTTTTATTGTTACGATGATAAATAATTTGCTGTTTGCTGATTGGCTGATTTTGACTCATTGAGATACACATTATCCCTAAAAACATATTGCTGCATTTTAGGATAAATAAAATTAAAATTATGGAAACATTATTACATTAATGTTTATAATTAGCATCTCTAAAATTGTTTATAAAGACTGTATGACTATTTAAAGCTTTTATAAGACAATTTGTAATTTTTGCAACAATTTGCAATTTGCCATTTTGCTTTTACAAACAATGCAAAGTTGCAAAACTTTGCCTTACAAGGACACCATTTTCATTGCTAAGTAACGTTGTTACGATGATAAATAATTTGCAATTGCCTTTGAGTTGAATACATGGAATGATTATGCTGCTTTGATTTAGGATTCGCAGAATACATAAAAGTGTATTGCTGCATTTTAGGATAAATGAAAATTATAGAAACGAGAATTAATTAATATTTCTAAATTTTAAAGCAGAAGTTAAGAATTGGAGAAGATTGGCTGCACAAATGAAGTGAAGAACTGAATAAAGAACTGTAGTAGAGAACTGAAATGAATAAAACTGAAGAAATGAAGTGAATGACTGTAAGAACTACGTAAAATACAGAAAACAAATGGCTAGTCAGAGCAGCCAGATGTAGCTAATTTAAGCCATTTCTGTCACTTTCAGAAGTTGTTGGTTAAATACATTTGAAATATATTTAGCCAAGTGTTATTTAATTAACATAAAATATATAAATATCTATTAATATAAAATTGAATAAATATCGAAATTATTAATATGAATCAAATGAATTTATAATTTGAAGTTTAATATGTAAAATATGTAAATTTCTTTAAATATATTTCAATTATTTAGTTATTCAGAATGGCATTGCTGCATTGTTTTCGTCAGATGTGTTTAATCTGGAGGATTTATTTATTCTGTGCTGTTAATTATGTTACGATCAGTGCAACTTAATTATTTGAATGTTTCCTGCACAAAATAAATAAATAAACTGTTGAAGAAGAAAATCAAGATTATTATGTTATAACATTTTTACATATTTGGCGTGATAAATATCTTAGGCAGTATATTTTTCGTTAATAATGAATTAGAAACATTTATATTCCGTAGAACATATTATTTTCTTCTTCAAGCATATTTATTCATAAAAAGTTTAACCCACGAAAAGATTTATAACATATACTAATTTTTATTTTGTTACCGTTTTAAGTGCATCATAAGCATATAAGAATAATTACAAACATAAATTAAATAGAAATAGTTCATTATATTTTCATCATTTTTCACGAAATGAAGCTGCAAGTTATCTATCACCCTGAGTAAATATATTTATAATTATAATTAATTATAGTTATAATTATTTTTATTATTATTTATAGTTATAATTTTACACACTTCTGTTAAGTTATGTGCTATGATATGAAACAAAAATAAATTAATAACCCGAGCTATTATCTAGGATAACTCTTGAATGTCGTTGCTTGGGCTATATAATAGAAAATGGGATTAAAATTTTGTCTGGTTAGATCCACGCATGTACGAAGGATTGAAAAGTTGAAAACTTATTATAGGCAAGGGGTAAAAAACCATTATGGCTCCTAAAAAAAGAGGAATACAATATACATTATTTTATCTTACGAATATTATTTAATGTGACTTAATTCATTATTATATTGTTCATTTCATTCCAATTCCATTCCATTTATTGAAAAAAGAAAAAAATGGCTTATTTATTTTAAGAAAATGCCAATACGACAAAGACAAAATGGCTATAAAAAAAACCATTTCGTTGTCAAATGGACGAGAAGATATTTACGGGAACGACAAAGCCATGTTTAGTTTCATTTTAAAGTTTGCTTACAGGGCACCGTTCTACCAGCACCAGAAGTTAGTCACTTTTTCAGGCCTCATTAACACATATACACACTAAAAGTTTTCATTAAATAAAACTTTTTTTCTTTTAATGCAGCTGACAAACACTTAAACATCTTGGTCTTGGATGCCTCGCAAGCGCTGCACAGACGTATTCACTTTGAATTATCCAGGGGGCGCGTGTAACTTGAAAATAAGCCCCGGAAGCGGAGTAACAATGCCCCCGTAACTCTCTACGATCATATTAGACCGGGACCTACAGTTTAAAGTGGATTCCGAACCACTACAAACATCCATGGCACCGCCGGGACTCGAACCCGAAACCTGTCATACCGAGCGCCAGCCACGCTTCCATTCAGGCCCATTAAATAAAACTAGTAACTAATATATTTATCAGTCAACACTTATTTATTTAAATAATTTTATAAACAGTATACATTTTATATATTTAATAGTTTATACTTATCAGTAAACAGCCATTTCTATCCATAGGCATAATATCGATTGATTCAGTAAACTTTTATACAGTCATCAAAGATCAAGCCAAAAAGAAATCCAACTTCAAAATCTATAACCATATTCATTTATAAAATTTATCTATTTAATCAAGAAAATTATAGCAACTTACAAATTTCTTTTAGAACCGTAAATTACACGGCGCTAAGAAATTTTTTGCACACGTATAAAACGATACTTTAAAGGCCAAATTCAAGTATCATTAGAAAAGTTGAAATTTTGCCAAGATTAATATTTATGATCAAACATTTTCGAATGTCTAAAATGTTTAACTAAAAACTTTAATTTAAACTTATATTAATGGTGTTTTATCTTAGGGAGAGCAGACATCCGCCAAATTAAATTTTCGCCTAATATTAAATATTCCACGTTCGGTCAAACCACTTACTATAACAGAAGCGTTTTAATAAATTTCGTTGCAAGCTGTAAAAGAATTTAGGATGTATTAGATTAGTTTTGGTTAATAAAAAATATAAGCAAAAGTCTGATTTATTGAGGTGAGATAGTTAAAAAAAAATTATTATCGATAATAAAATCAAGTATAGAATTATTTCTAAAATAATATTACATATCAAGTAAATAGAATTAAAAATATTTTTGGTTTACTATGTAAGTATGCATTGGCAATAATAAAAATATACATTGAAGGTGTCTTTTGTACAGTATTTTTGTATTAATATTGAAGAAAACACTTTTCTTATTGTCAAAAAAATAATATATAATCAAATTAAATTGCATTTTAAATAAAAATATTCAAAACAGCAATTCAATAAAACATGATATTTTTTTTCCTTTTTTTTATTAATTGAACTTGATATTGGCTGGTAAAATTTAATGTTTTTTTGTCATTTAAAAATATTTTTATAATATTAGAATTGAAAAATTTGATCTTCACTAGCGAAGATTTTTATGAAAAATAATGGTAACAAAAGATTTTTTTATAATTTTTTCTTTATTTCATTAATATTTAGATTTTCAATTTACATATCTAAAAAGAATTGCGGAATTTTAAGGCATTTAAATCATTGAAAATAACATTATACGAGGATAAAAAGTGTATTATTTAGCAACTTCAATATTATTTTTTTTTTGCATTGATTACATTGATAAGCATTTAAAATCTGCATATCTTTAAATAGGAAGCATATTTCTACTTTCTAGGGGATGGTTTGAGAGCTCTTAGTGCTCGACGAAACAGGTTTGAATTCATGTCCCTGCGGTGGAATAGATGATTGTAGTGGTTTGGAATACACATTAAACCGAAGGTCACAGTCTAATATGAAGATAGGGGGCTGTCAACCCTACCCTTTAAAAGAAACCATCTCCTGTCTCAAAATCTCCAGACGGCCTTGGCCCACCATGGGATGTGGTAGTGTCGGGGAGTTAATTAAGGAGGATGTGTTACCATTTTTAAATATATTAGAGATGTGTTATCATTTAAAAATAAATTAGAAATGTGTTATCATTTTTAAATATAATATAATTATCCCAAATAATCATTCTACCTTACTTATGTGTAATACTACACACAATCAATTGACACTCTAATCCGCCATAAAATTTTCTATATTTTATTATCTGTGAGTATTCTATTCTTGGTTTTGCGGTTTTTACTTACAAATTGAAGACTCCATGTCGATAAACTTTTATGAACCTATTGGAATAAAAGTTCATAAAATTAATCCATTACTTAATTCATAATACTTCCAGTCAATACTGAAATTTAACATTAATTTTTTTTATCGATTTTAATATCCATAGCATTTAAATCAATTATAATATATACACAATATTTTAATTAGTTACGCTCTCAAACATCACATGAGTCTTTTCCTCAATTTTTTAATCATATTCGGCCCTTATCCATAACATTTTCAATTGATTATCTTATAAAAAATATATCTATTGCCATACACTTAATTGTTAGTAACTGTCTTATTATATTACGTTAATTTGCTTCACTGTCACTCTATCCTGTCAAAATATTTCACACATTACACTTCCTTACCCATAACACATTAATTGAATTAAAGTTATTTCGATTGTCATGTTATGTGACGAATGACATTTTAATTCATTGCTGCCATACTCTAGCAATAACATTTAAATTATTCCTCCTAACAATATGTCTTAATCGATTACTCTAACACATAATCTTGAAATTACTCACCTTAACCACAATATTTTAATAAATTACTCTACACGTTATATTTTCAATTTTTCTTTTTTAACCCTATCCAATCATTGCATTTTAAATAATTGCACTACTTGTGGTGTTTACAATCGTCACGATATTGTGTATGACATTTGACTTGCTTGTTATGATACTATATCGATTACATTTTATATCCTATATCTACTCGTAACATTTTACTTGATTCTCCTACACAATATTTTTAATCTATTACGTTACTCATAACTTTTCCAATCAATTTATTTAGACATAACATTTTTAAACGACAAACTAACATATTCATTATTTACATAGTATCTTAGCCACTGCTTTTATAATCGAATCACAAAATATATACCTATAAGTCATAAATATATACTTTTCAGAAGTATATATTTATGTTATTATTATTAGTAATAGATATTTATACATTTAGATTGGTCATAGTGCACATAATATTTGAAATCGAGTACTTTACTCATAACTTTTCTATTCAATTTATCTAGCCACAACATTTTCAAACGGCAATCTAGCACATTCATTATTTACATATTAGTTAGATCTTAAAATTATAACATTTAAATTGGTCATCCTACACATAATACTTTTAATCTATTCCCATACTCATAACTTTTTCCAATCAATTTATCTAGGTATAACATTTTGAAACGCCGATCTAACATATTCTTATTTCAATATTATTTAGATATTACCATTATAAGAATTAAATTGGTCATCCTACAAGTAATATTTTTAGTCTATTCCCTTACTCATAACTTTTCCAATCAATTATTTAGACATAACATTTTCAAACAGCAATCTAACATGTTCAATATTTACATATTTACTTAACCATCACTTTTATAATCGAATCACGCCATATATACCCATAAGTCATAAATATACATTTCTTATAAAAGTATATTTATATTATCATTATTACATATTATTTATATTTAACTTTTATCCATTAGATTATCCATAACATTTTAAGTCATCACTCTATTCTAATTTAATTTTTCGAATTGATCATAATCATTAACACGGAAACCAACATGCGCAATCTATCCCGAGACAGAAAGCAAAGAAAATCAAAGTTGCCTGTCTTTGCAGAAAGTGCAAGGACAGCTAAATACGGCGGGCGTAATTTGACCGGAGATATCAATATATTCACTTAATTGATGTCAGCAATCAGCGTTATTGGATTTATTGCTCAGTCGCCATGTCGCTCTGCCTCATTGATGTTTGTGGTATTCTTTCTGCAGACACTGCAATCAATGTTAAGTGTCTCGAAGAAACGGAGCTTCATCATTTTCTACGACTTCCATTCACTTGCGTAATTACGTCATTGAAAAATGATTCTTTCCGAACAAAATCAAGGAGCATTTTATTAGCAGCAGATTAGCGTGTAATTTAAAATAGATTAGCGTAGATTAATTTATCAATTGATTCGATGCACCCTAAGAATTATGCTATAATCAGTGTTAGCAAGTTAGCGATTAAGGAAAACGTCAAAAATTTTTAATTAAATTGATAATTATTTTTAGAAATGACATTTTGCACATAATAATTTTTATTGGGTACCTTACTCATAACATTTCCAATCAATTTATCTAGCCATAACATTTTCAAACGGCAATCTAACATATTCATTATTTCAATATTATTTATATCTGAACATTATATCATTTAAATCGGTCATCCTGCACATAATATTTTTAATCTATTTCCTTACTCATAACTTTTCCAATCAATTTATGTAGCCATAATATTTTCAAATGCCAATCTAGCATATTCATTATCCTTTCAATATTATTTAGTTCTTAAAATTATAACATTTAAATTGGTAGTCCTACACATAATATTTTTAATATATTCCCTTACTCATAACTTTTTTAACATTATCTTAGACGTTTATAATCGAGTCATGAGCCTAAAGTGGCGAAATTTGTTCTTAGAGCGACAAACCAAATCAAACGTCGCCTAACATATGCGCTGATGGATGTAGGAGATCCTAAATTCGAAGTCAGTGTTGTAGTCACTGCTTTTGGACGCGACACCTGTGGTGTTCAGGAGAAATTATATGTAGGCCTCCAGAGTCTCATCAGAGTCCAGAGTCAGTAGGCCTCCAGAGGAAGTACAGCGCAACCTCAGCTCCCGCTGAGAAATGTTTAGTTTATAGTATCTTATCAAGAGGAGAAATATATTTAGCGCATCCTGCGTATTAGCTGACCACGTAGACTGCTTAGTTGGTCACGTCAGTCTGCAAATTAGTTGATCAGAATATTACACGTAGATGAAGAATATTTCCAGCATCCTGCGCATAACTAAGTATTGGGATTTTGGCTTAGAAGAAGAATCCTTCAACGATTTATAATTATACATTTTTAAATATGTTAAATATTGTATTTTCTAATTGTATGTGTATTTTTTATATAAAGCTGTGAGTTCTCCACCTAAAGCATCTCAATCCAACCACACCAAGTTATAATCTGGTCGTCCGATCTGCACACTACAGTATTTTATTATTATTATATAATATTAATTATATAGTACTTTTAATATATATATTTAAATATAGTAATATTAATAGCCATTTTTTTTACAATAAATGAACACTTTTTATTAATAATTACTGATATAATATTTTCAAAAATATAGTTATAGGATAGCAAAGTAAATTTAATAATCACTTAATTTTATTGGACTGAATTTTTGTTAAATATTTAAGTGATAGAGTAGTATAAATATAATAAATTTAAATTTAAATTTCCCAATTTTTAAAGCATTTATGCGACATCTACTCTCAAATTGCTGATTAAAAGATTCATGAATTAATGAATTAATAGAGATGATGAATTAATAGAACCTTACAGGAATAAATAAATGATCTGAACTGGTTTCCAGTCATAAATTTTACACCTATTCTTTCACACCTAAATGAGTTGCAATATGATGCCCTTCATAACTTAAAAATCTTTAGGGAAAAGTGGTTTAAGCAAAATTAACTAACAAATATGATGCATACAAAGTATCTCAAAGAAGTTAGTAACAAAATGTAATTTATGTAACCTCTTTAGTATATTTTTTTCTACATTCTCTATCAAAAAATATGATTTTAATGATGAAAAAATATTAGTTGACAGTCTTTTTATTTTACGGTCATGAATATTAAAAATAATTTCCACTTAATTACAAGAAAATTATTTTTTTTCTATTGGTTGTGAACATAAATGCAACAATTTGCATACTAATATGTATTTGGTATAATTTTTAAATAATTTATTTTTCATTTTTTTTTTTCCATGCAGTTTTTCAAAGTTTTCATTTTGATTTAAACTTTGTGTGTTTAATAATTAAAAACTATTGCGTGTATTTCATTATTGTTCAAAACTCATAAATTGAAAGAACATTTTATTTTTATTAAAATTTAAAACGATTAAATATCCAATTGGTTTTAATGTCGAGCTATAAATAAAAAGTTTTGTGCTATTAGTTTTAAAGTTATTATGCGTGAAATTTTTAAGGAAATTACTTTCATAATTATATAAAATGTATGCTAAATTTCCTCTTACATTCTCTTAAATATATAATACTTTTTCTTTACATTTCTCTTGTTTAAAATTTTAATGCATTTATTTTCCTCTACATTTCCTTTACTATATAAAATTTATACTAAATTAATTTATTCTGCATTTCCTTCACTATATAGAATTTACACTACATTTATTTTCCTTTATATTTCCTCAACTATATAAATTTTATACTACATTTCCTATTTCTTATTTATCGTTTTTTTTTTACATTTTTTTGTCTTTAATATATACAACAATGTATAAAATATAAATGTATATTTTTTGATATTCAGTTAATTTTCGTTTTTATTAATTTTATTCTAAATTCCTCTATTACAGTTCAGGTTTCATTTGATAAAATTCAAAAAAAAAAAATAATAATAATTAAAATTTTTATTTAATGTAGTATATTGTAATTAAAACATAATACATTTATTGTTTGCAATTTAATTTTTCCTGTTACTTTAAATGTACGCTATTAATGTTTGAATTTTGCTGAATACTATATTATTGATTGCCGATTCATACGGATTGTAGCAGATTCAACGTTGTCTAGAAAACAACGCAATGACATTTAGAAATTATTGGCAATGAATATTTATAGAAAAGCTTGAAAATTCATACAAAACAGTCGGACTGGAAATTATTTAATGAGCACATATCACCAGAGGTCTATTTTATCCCACTTGGTAGACAGACACATCTACACTAAGTCCAGGAACCCGTCTGGTCTCATGGAGGGAGGGAAAGGGGGGGGCAGCTTCTGTTGTGATGGAGCACCCGTAGGTAGAAGTTAGATTTGGTTCCGTGACTTTTTACAGGATAGGGTGTCAGCCCTACGTCTAACACTCTACAGTCATATTAACCGGAAACTTGCGGCTTAAAGTGGATTCCGAACACACTACAAACATCCATGGCACCACCGGTGCTTGAACCCAAAACCTGCGGCACTGAGAACCAAATTGCTACTCACTTGGAGATCAAGCCCTTAACAATTATGTTGTTGTGGTTTCTTGTCCCAGCAACATATAAACCAGGGATGGGCAAATTACGGCTCGCCGGAAGGTCCTATCCGACCCGCGAATAGAATTTTAATTTGCCGGTCCGAGGCAAATTAAAAGAAATATATTTATATATTACATATTCAACTCCTTTTCTACTTTGATTAAGTATTATGTTTTTTCTTTCTTTTTTCAAAGGATCTAGGATTACTATTTTTGAGGTGAGGTCAGATTTGCAGGTTTAATTAATTGAGTTGCAATCTAGCAATCATCTCAAGCAGTCGTTTCTAAATATGCCAAAGTTAGAGTTCTACAAATCATTATTTCACGCCCAGAAAATCAGTGCTATGTTTGTTTCATCTTATACGTGTGAACAACTGTTTTCAACTATAAAACTTAGAAAGAATTATTTCAGAAGTAGACTGATAGATGAGCCTTTAGCCCCGTTCCTTAGAGTAAGTGCATTTCACTTCGAATCCCAATACAAGGAACTTTTAAAAATGAAATCGCAATTTAATTCATCTCATTAACACATTTAAATTGTAATACTTGTGTATTGTTTTTAAAATTTTAGAAAAATTTATCTTGGCCCGCCAAATTTTATTTTTTTCGATTTTTGCCCGCTACCGAAAAGTTTGCTCATCCTGATCTAAACAAAGACCAAGAACCCGTGTGACCTTATGGAAGGAGGGAAAGGGGGTAGCTTCCGTTGTGACGGAGCATCCGTTAGTAGAAGTCTCACTTGGTTGTGTGACAATGGCTATTTACGGGGCATAAATGTCAGGCCAACGCCCTATGCCCAAAAGTAGACAGGGAACTACGCCTAAATTGGATTCCGAACCACTACAAACATCCACAACACCGCCGGGACTAGTGCTCAAACCTTGCAGCACCTAGCGCCACAGTGTCATTCACTCGGTCATCAAGCCATTAACAACTATATAATTATGCAAATGAAAACTATTATACATATGTACTGTAGGACCAATACAAAATATAAGAGCATCGTTTAATGAAATTTCTAATTAAAGATAAAAACTCAGTAAAAACGATTTGTTTATTTAATATCTAATAGCCATACTTCTATCACTAGAAAAGCATAAACAAGAGTAATAAACAAACTTATCCATAAAAAGATAATTTGTTTAGAATACAAATTGATAGAACTAAAAAAGACCAAGCACCTGATAAATCTAAATAAGAGAAGGAAATGAGAAAAATGCAATCAGCGCCATAGAAATAAAGAAATCATTTGAATAATCAGTTTGGAGCGCATCATCGCCCTAATTTGCATCTCAGTGTCTTCCGTGTGTCAAAAATGGAGAACGCGATACTGAGTAACGGATGGAGCATTATTTGGAATTATGAATCATGCTCTTGACTGTTTGTTTGCAAATTAGGTAGGTTAGAGATAGATAACAATGTTATTTATTTTACTTTGTTGCATTTTTACAATCATGGTATCCTTAAAAAGCATAAAAAGAAAGAAAGAAAATAAATAAAGCAGATTCTTTTTTACTGTTTGGCTCCAAAATCAGGAACGGATCATATTAATGAAAGCAGATATTTTTATAGTTTGGCTACATAATAAGAAAATAATCCAATGCAAGAAATCCTAGATTTATATTGTTATTATTTTTTACGCAACGTTTCCTATTTTATACTTTACATAGATTTGAGAAAACGAGAGCTAACAAATAATACATTACATCGATGCATTGAAAAAAATAATTATAAAGTAGATTTTATTTTTATTATTTGGCTCTAATATAAGAAAACTATGACAAGAGTAATTCATTGTTACAGTTTTGATTACAATTATTATTATATTTCATTTTAATTTGATTATGTTGTTGTTCTTCTAATGCAGCCTGCAATACAGATCCAGTTCAACTTAGCCATAAGTAAGGGCTGCGCCGCTGTTTCTCATTTAGCACTACCCAGGGAGCAAGTGAAGTTTGAAGATATGCAACGGACGCGAGTAACACTACCATCACAAAGTTGTACTATCATATTAGCACAGGACCTATGATTCAAATTGATTCCGAACCACTACACACATCCAAGGCAACGCCGGGATTCGAACCCGAAACCAGCGGCACTGAGTGAAAGAGGGAAGGAGGGGCAGCTTCTGTTGTGATGGAGCACCTGTTGGTAGAAGTCTGACTTGCTCTGAGTCGGTAGAGGTGTCAGCCTTACTCTGTACCGTTATATTAGACCGGGACCTACGGTGTAAAGTGGATTCCGAACCACTACAATCATCCGTGGAATCTCCAGGACTCGTATCCGAAACCTGCTGCACCGAGAGCCGGAGCACGAGGTAGGGCTGTCAGCCTTACGCACAATGCTCTACAAACATATTAGATTAGGATTTATGTCTTAAAGTAGATTCGAAAAACTAGAAACACCGGGACTTGAATCCGAAACTTGCGGCCCCGGGAGTCAGAACGCTAGTCAGTTAGCCACCAGGCCCCTAACAACTATATAATTATGCAAATGAAAACTATTATAAATATGTACTGCAGGACTAACATAAAATATAAGAGCATCGTTTAATGAAGTTTCTAATAAAAGATAACAACTCAGCAAATAAATGATTTGTTTATTTATTATCTAATAGTCATACTTCTATCACAAGTAAAGAAGAGTATGAACAACAGGAATAAACAAACTTACCAACAAAAAGATAATTTGTTTAGAATACAAACTGCTAATACAGAGAGAATATATATTTTTTTTAAATTAAAAAAAAAAACCAGCAACTGATAAATATAAATGAGAGAAGGAAATGAGAAGCAATGAGAAAAATGCAATGAGTGCCAAAGAAATAAAGAAATCGTCCTGAATAGTATGTTTGGAGGGCATCATCGCCCTAATTTGCATCGCAATGACTTCCTGTGCAAAAAATGGAGAACGTGATACTGAGTAACGGATGGAGCATTATTTGGGATTATTAATCATGCTCTTGACTGTTTGTTTGCAAATTAGGTAGGTTAGGAAATACATAACTATTCAATTAATTTATTTTACTTTGTTGCATTTTTACAATCGTAGTATCCTTAATAATGAAAGCAGATTTTCTTTTATGGTTTGGCTCCAAAATAAGAAATGAGTTCAATACAAGAAATCTTAGATTATTTAAAACTATATAAATTATGTTGTTATTATTTCTTACACATCTTTTTTTTTTCTGCTTTACAGTTTATAGAGATTTGAGAAAACGAGTATTAACAAATCAATATATTATAATTCATTTAACATTTGCAATCGTATCATTTAAAAAAATAATTACATAGTAGATCTTGTTTTTACTATTTGGCTCTAATATAAGAAATCTATGACAAAATTTATCCATTATTACACTTTTGATTACAATTATTATTATATTTTATTATTATTTCATTATGTTATTGTTATTATTATTATTATTATTATTATTATGTTATAATGCAGCCGTTAATACAGAGTCAGTTAATTTTTATTCCAAAGCAAAGGCTGCACCTTTGTTATCCATTTAGCACTATTTAGGGGCACGTGTAGCTTGAAGATATGCTACGGACGGGAGTAACACTACACTAATAACGCTGTACGATCATAATAGACCGGCACCTATGGTTTAAAGTGAATTCGAACCACTACAAACAACTACGGCACACCGGTACTGAACCCGAAACATGTGGTACCGATCGCCAAAGCGTTAGTCACTCGGTCTGAACAATTATGTAGCTATGCAAATGAAAACTATTATAAATATATATTGTAGGATCATTCTAAAATATAAGAGCATTGTTTAATGAGCATCGTGTTCTCATTCATGGAAGGAGGATATGGGAGGGCAGCTTCTACTGTGATGGAGCCCCCATTTGTAGAAGTCTGGCTTGGCGATTGATGATTTTACTGGATAGGGTTGTCAGCCCAGCCCCCAAAACTCTACAGTCATATTAGACCTGGACCTATGGCTTAAAGTGGATTTCGAACCACTGCAAACATCCTTGACACCGCTGGAATTCGAACCCGAAACATGCGGCCTTTTGTAACATGATCCGGCCTTTAACAATTATGTAATTATACAAATAATTATTATAAATATTTACTGTAGGACCAATATAAATTATAATAGCATCGTTTAATGAACTTTCTAATTTAAGTTAACAACTCAGCAGAAACCGATTTGTTTATTTAATATCTAATAGCCATACTTCTGTCAAAAGTAAAGAAGAGCATAAACAACAGCAATAAACAAACTTACCAATAAAGAGATAATTTGTTTAGAATACAAATTGATAGAATTAGAAAAAGCAGCAACTGATAAATACGAATGAGAGGAGGAAATGGGAAAAATCCAATGAGCGCCAAAGAAATGAAGAAATCATTCGAATAATAAGTTAGGAGGGCATCATCCCCAATTTGAATCTCAGCGTCTTCCTGAGTAAAAAATGGAGAATGCGATACTGAGTAACGAAGGAAGCATTATTTGGGATTATTAATCATGCTCTTGATTATTTATTTTTGCTGCAAATTAGGTAGGTTAGGTAACAGATAACTATGCAATTTGTTTTACTTTTGTTGCATTTTGGAAATAATGGTGTCCTTAAAATTGATAATAATGAAAGCAGGTTTTTTTTATGGTTTATCTCCAAAATAAGAAATGAGAATAATATAAGAAAACTTAGATTATGTAAAATTTAAAAATATGTTGTTATTATTTTTACACATCTTATTTCTGTTTTACAATTCATACGGCTTTAAAAACGAGAAATAACAAAGTAATATATTATACTTCATTTAATTCTTTCAATCAGGGAATTTAAAAAAAATAATCTTGAAGTACCTTCCTTAAAGGAGAGGTACCTTCTGTTGTGATGGATCACCTGTTGGTACAAGACTGACTTGCTTCGTAACGCTGACTTTTTACGAGGTAGAGTTGTTAGCCCTACGCTGCATAGTCACAATAAGCCGAAACCTACGGCTCAAAGTGGATTCCAAACCACTGCAAACATCCATGGCACCGCCACGACTCGAATCCTGTGATAATGAGCGCCAGAGCACGAGGTACGACTGTCCGCCTTACGCACAGTGGTCTGCAATTATATTAGACTAGGACTAAAGGCGTAAAGTAGATTCGAACAACCAGAAACATGCATGGCACCGCCGGGGCTTGAATCCGAAACCTATGGCCCAAACACACCAGAGAGCTAGTCACTCAAACATTACTTAGCCCTTAGCAATTGTAAGCAAAGAAAACTATTATAAATATGCACTGTATTACCAATATAAAATATAAGAGCATCGTTTAATGAAGTTTCTAAGTAACGATAACAATTCAGTAAAAAACGATTGTTTTTTTTTATTATCTAACAGCCATACTTCTATCACTAGAAGAGCATAAACAAAAGTAATAAACAAACTTACCACCAAAAAGATAGTGTGTTTAGAATACAGACTGATATAATTAAAGAAAACAGCAACTGATGAATATAAACGAGAGAAAGAAATGAGAAGCAATGAGAAAAGTGCAACCAACGCCAAATAAATGAAGAAATCATTTGAATAATAAGTTTGTAAAAACATCATCGTCCTAATTTGCAGCTCAGTGTCTTCCCTGTGTAAGAAACGAAGAAAGCGATACTGAGTAACGAAGGAAGCATTATTTAGGGATTATTAATTATGCTCTTGACTGTTTGTTTTTGCAAATTAGGTAGGTTAGGAGATAGATAACAACGTAATTTATTTTACTTTGTTGCAGTTTTACAATCATGGTATCCTTAAAAATCATCATAATGAAAGCAGAATTTTTTTGATGGTTTGTCTCCATAATAAGAAATGAGCCCAATATAAGTAATCTTAGCTTATTTAAAATTACGTAAATTATGTTGTTTATTATTATGTTATATTGTTTTATATTTATAATTATTTCATTGTATTTTTAACAACTTTATAATTATTTCAGTAAATGTATAATTATTTCATTGTTAGATATCTGAAAAAAGGAAAAAAATGGGTTAATGACTTCCTCGTATTTTCATGATGTATTAATCCTCTCTCATTTCTAATTGATATCATCTGAAACCTATAAAATCAGGTTGCTTTATTAGCAACTTAGCTTTGAAAGGTTAGGTTGGGGTTATTTATGAATTTTGGTCCCTTTCACTTGATGTCATTCGCTAATCAACAGCAGACATGTAGCAGCTCATTAGAAAGTTCAAAATATATTTAATTACATTTACTGAAACCTCGATAAGGGTTATGACTTCATAATTATTTCATTGTTAAAAATCTGATCAAATGTAAAAATGAATCAATGACTTCATCGTATTGCAGGATAAATTAATCCTCCCTCATTTCTAATGGGTCACATCTTAAACCTATAAAGTTCGATGGCTGATGGTTCGATTGTGTTTTGCAACTAAGCTTTAAAAATTAGTTTGGTATTTAAGTTAGATTGGTATTTGACAGTTTGGGCACTTTGACTTGATGTCATTCTTCAGACAAGTAGCAGTTCATTATTGTCAGCAAACAAGTAGTAGCTCATTAGAAAATTCAAAATAAAATAATAATTTCAGTTATTTCAATAAAAGTAGATAACTTCAAGATTTAATACATGAAAACAATACAAAAAATAATATTTTAAAAAAGAAAACTTTATGACCATTTACTAAAATATTTTGTTGAATATTTTCAATTGATTCAAATACTTTAATTAAGATGCATCTTCGGAATATATTTGTGAAAGCAAGCACACTTTCTTATTTTGGAAATGAGCGAAAATAAGACAACTGCTCCATTTTTCTTGAGCTCTACCTGCCATTTATACCAGAACTTGGAAGTTCTCCAAAGAACCAGAAGGGCTTTCAATTCGAAAATAACAAAAAGATGAAAAAAAAAAAAAAAAGATAAACGAAGCTTCTTTTTTTTTCTTCCGTAGCTCCTTGCTTTATTCAGTAACAAACATATGACCGTATTTGTTGCTTTTCATTTCATAAAAGAAGTTATTTTTCATTATTGATTCCCTTCTTATACTTGTGTGACAGGACAAAGCATAGAAAGGAAATCTTTTCTTAACCTTTTCGCATTATATTTCTGTACACAATTCTGATAAATCTTTTCGTGGAGGACCTTATTCACGTCCTGTTTTTAAAAGTGTTTTCTGTAGAGTTATGAAGGAAACGTTAATTATTGTTTTCATCAAACTGTCTGCAACTATTATGTAGAATTACTTTTGAGAGACGAATATTCATTCAATCACTTGAATGTTTTTTATTGTAAGAACTGTATATGGCTTTGTGAAAATTTTGCGAAAGGTAATTCATCCAGATTTGTTTTTAGCATTCAAAATAAAAAAAGAGGAAATTATTGTCATATTTAAGTAGCAATGCATCATTTCTGAAAGAGCGACGACTGTGAATGCTGAAAAAGTTTTAATGTTAACGTTTCTTTAGACATTCATAAATACAAATACTACATTCTTTCATAAGATTTCTTTCATTTCTAAAAAGGAAGATATATTTATAGTAATACAAAAGAACTAAATCCACATTTAGCATGGTAGCATTAACATAGTACAACGTATTTTGGTAGTGTCTAATTCTGAATTAATTGAATTAGTTGCAGTATTATTCTTTGTCGAGTGGCTTGATGTAAATGGATTGAATTTCAATTTTTCCATATAAAACAACAACATTTAACATGGGTTATTCATAATATTAGTAGACAATTATCACTACAAATTTGTCATATACAATAATTACCCAAAATCAAAAACGAAACAGGCTTTTTACTTATATACCTAAAATAAAGGTTTTTTTCTGCACAGTTCGGGGCTCAGAAGTGACATACGCAGCTATTATACAATAGGGCCGAGGCACGAATCTCCAGGTAGGGTTCGTAGCAGACATTAATTTAAAATGTGAGAAGATTTACCAGAAATATGGACAGTGTATAAGCATCTCAGATTATTAATCAAGCTACCTGATGGTTTTCTTTCATATCACACACACATACGGCGAATTTACCACTTAATAGATGGGCTGAACAGTTCGTAGGCTGACACATAGATGGCACTACTAGTATTAAATCCATGTGATTTTTAGTTTACTCCATCATTTCGCACCGGAGTCAATCGACAGTCAGCCAAGTGCACTGCACGTGATGAACACTAAAAATGCTATAACTTCACTAAAAATGCTGTAACTCACATACTAATAGTGCAGCAGCTGTCAAATTTATACACGTGTCTTTTGAAGGTTAGGGCTAACTAAAATTCATATGGATTTAATACTAGTAGCGACATCTGTGTGTCAGCCTATGAATATTTCAGCCCAACTTTTAAGTCCTCTTTGAAGGAAATGTAATTTTACCATTATCGCATTGGATTCGATTAATGACGTTCGCGATGAGTGATTGAGATGTTCATGATAAGATCCACTAATTTTCAATAAAATTAAAATTGTTTTTTTTTGTATCTGCGTCCATCTGTACTTTTTTACAACTTCAAAATTTTAACATTACGAGTTACATTTTTTTTTTTTAATAAATAGCCCAATCTCACGGTAAAGTTGTCATTAATTATTTTTTATTTATATAAAAGCTGTAATAAATAAACGAAATAAACAATAAACTGTAATAAAAATGCAAATGCAGTTAATAAATCTATTTTAAAACTATAGTTAAATGAAAATTTTTAATAAATATAATTTGAACTTGTAAATAATTCTTTTTTTTTTTTAATTGTAGCAATTTTTAAATTACTTGATAAAAGCATTCTGTATAACTTTTCTTTTATATATTTTTATATTTAAATGTGAAAAATGTCGTAGGTGTTAATGAAATTTGTAAAAATTAGAATTTAATTTTTAGCGAAACTGAACTGAGAGATATAAGCTGCAATCATAAATAGATGACTAGACTTATTTATAAATGCTTTTTTCCTCGATTAATGAAATTATATTTTAATAAGCATGACAAAAGAGATTTATTTATGACTAATATTTATTTTTAGAATTATTAATTAAATTTATTGCAATTGTAATCCTTTTTTCGTTAGTTAAAAATTTTCTAAGTTTAATATAGTATATTCTCAAATTGTAAAACTAATAATAGTTAAAAATAATTTCGAATAAGTAAATTATATAAATAAGACCTTTTATAGAAATCTTTTAAGTTTTCTTTAATGAACAGAATCTTTTTATAGAAAGCATTGACTTTAAAAATTTATAAAATTTGAGAACTGCTTTTATCTTATTAGAAAATTTAAATGAATATATTATGAATAATTACATTTTCACTATATTATGCATAATTATGTTATTATGATTTAAATATATAATGTATAATTACAATTTAATTATTTCATTTTCAATCTTATTGCTATCTTTAACACATTTTGAATAAATTGCTTTTTAAAAATAGCATTAATTAAACTGATTTATCGCCTTTTTCTCCTTAATAAAAATTGCAAATTGCAATTTAAATTATATAGTAGTAATATAGTACATAGCAAATTAAGATATATAGTTATATAATTATATGGTATACATACGTTCTTACATACTTCCTTCCACTTTATAATTATATATTTAATGAAATAATATTTATTTATAATTATTATGTATCCTCTCGTTTTAACAATATATATTTCATTCTATTTGAATTAAAACCTTCATGTTATTTAAAAGTACTATTCCGTTAGGCACCATACAAAATACGTGCAATTGAGACAAGAATTTAAATTTTGTCATTTGCTATATACTATATTCATACATACATCATACATTACTATATCATACATCACTATATATCATACCATACTATATTCATACATCACTATATCATACATCCAGTTATGATTCCTTACATTTTCATTGATGATCTTTTACATTTTGCGCAAAATAAGGCAAAAATAACGGAAATATAGTTAATTAAGAAAATAAAAACGTTCTCCAGTTGAATTGATATGCTTTTCTAAAATTATGTAATTAAAACAGTTTTGAAAAAATAAGAAAAAATGAATGGAAAATTTTATATATAATAAAAAAAAACCTCAAATTAATGAGAATGTTTTCTAAAATTACTTTTAAGAAAATCAAATTCAACTCGTAAGATATGCATTAGTTAAAGTAAAAAAAAAAGTAAAAAATAAGTGAAATTTCTATTTATTGTAATTTAAAGAAATTGAAAGATCAACAAGTGCCTCACAAATTAATGTCACACAATCACAATAGGCCTATTTGACTTTCAAATGTGCAAAATAGGAATACAAAAAAAACCCGCATAAAATTAACATCTTTATGCAATGTGCTAATTCTTGCTAAAATTACTTATGTTTATTAATTTTGTTGGCTACAAATTCTATTTCTAGGTCAAGCAGATTAAAGGGTTGCGTTGGTGGAGTTAAATGCAGTCCTATATCTTCTTAGAACATCCCATTACACTTTGATCCGAAGAATATGCTGGACAAGCCTTACTCAAAACTGTCTCATCACGGAGGTAATTTCCAATTAAGTTCTGAGGGATAGCGTTGTTGTCTTAGAATGGAGGACTTTAGGCACCTGCATAAGAATGGCCATTTCAATGAAGAACATCTTCTCTGTATAGTTAAGCAACTAGGAGTCTTCAGATGCTATACAAGCCAGTACATCATGCAAAGAGATACTGCCAATATTCACACTATGGACAATAAATCTATCTCTTTCATGGATATGACTGTGATAATAGCAGATTTTTGGCTTCTTTTAAACTACTACTACCACAACACCACACCACATCACTGTGCCTAGAGCTGAGTGCCCAATTATAGTTTGGGAATGATGTGAGTGAGAAGTCTGATTGGGCTCTAGGATACTCTTGCAGTCATATGAGATTAGGGCCTATGGCTTAAATTCCGAACTACTACAAACATCCATGGCACCGCCGGAAATCGTACCCGAAACCTGTGGCACCGAGTGCCAGAGCGTTAGACACTCGGCCATTCAGACCCCTCTCTCTCAAGCTAACAATCTCCTTCATAAACAAAAAAAACAAACTGCACATCAGTAAAGAGTACTGACTTACATTGACTTGCACTCCTATTGTATATGCCCAACTAAATCATCCATTTCGATGGTGTGTGATTAGGAGTACATACATTGTTCAACATCTTGTACACAATCCTTCACCGTGAAGCCTTTTAAGTCTAGTGGATCTGCATTTCAGCCTTTCTGTGACTGCTAGAAGAGGAAATCTGAGGTGTTTGGCCTATAATTTGTGTGCATCCTTGCAACAAATTTCAAATAGCGGTTATCGACGATACTTGTATTACTGAGATTTCCTTGTCTGTTTTCTAGAAGCTGATTCTGTTGATAGATATACAATCACACAGTCTGTGAGATGATGGATTGGTATTCACATAAAGGCTCACATTCAAACATCATGTTACATAGTACTGAATCTGCTTTCTTTTATAAGCCCAACGGCACGCTTTCATATTCTGGTACTGAATATTATAATTATAAATGCGTTAATACATTGCCACCTATACATTATTATTACTACATTAATAAATTGTTATCAATTCATTATTATCATTACATTAATGCATTGTTATCAATTCATTATTATTACTACATTAATATATTGTTATCAAAATATTATTATTACTACATTAATAAATTGTTATCAATATATTACGATTACTACATTAATACATTGTTATCAATACATTATTATCAAGATTAATATTAATTACATTAATACAGTGTAATAACATTATCCTTTATATATTTTATTATTTACTACATTAATATATTGTTATCACATTATTATCACAACATTAATATATTGTTATCAATACATTATTATATTGTTATCAATACATTATTCTCAATATTAATGCATTGTTATCAATTCATTATTATTGGTATTAATAAAGTGTAATCAACATTATTATCACTACATTAATATATTGTTATCAATACATTATTCTCATTACATTAATAGATTATTTTCATTACATTATTATTACTACATTAATAAATTGTTATCAATATATTATTATTACTACATTAATACATTGTTATCAATATATTAATACAGTATTACTACATTAATACATTGTTATCAATATATTACGATTACTACATTACTACATTAATAATTGTTATCAATATATTATTATTACTACATTAATACATTGTTATCAATATATTATTATTACTACATTAATACATTGTTTGTTATCACATTATTACACAACATTAATACATTGTTATCAATACATTATTATCACAAGATTAATGCATTGTTATCAATTCATTATTATTGGCATTAATACAGTGTAATCAACATTATTATCACTACATTAATATATTGTTATCAATACATTATTTTCATTACATTAATGGATTATTTTCAATACATTATTATCACATCACATAATAATTAAAACATATCTTATTTTGATAGAAATAAACCGTTTCAGCAATATATGCAAATTTATTTCTACAAGCATAATTGTACTGACACGCATTCTGCAATAGCATTAATGTATCATGTCAATGTTTATTATTATTTTTTTTTTTGGAAAGAATATATATTTTCAATTCAGCATAACATCTTCTGGTGTTAGGCAGACTTGAGTAAGATTTGACATATTAAACTTAAGAACTTAACTAAATTTTAAAACTGTGAAGTAAAAGCAGTTTTCAGTTTCCCTCAAGAGTATAAATAATTCATATTTGCCTGAAACTCACATGGGCCTTAAAGTAAACTAAAAATGATAGGCTGGGAGTTAACGATAACAAATGCTTCCTTTTTTTTTCCTCTTTAGTTTTCTGAAGATGGCATCAGGAATCACAGTGAGGTATAGCTCCATGGGTCCACCATCCTATCCCAGAAGTGTCAAAATTCCTTTGTCTGCCACTGATGATTTGTGTAACTGATTGCTATCATTTGTTCTAACGCCTTGTTTTCTAATGTTACACTCCAATAAATGTTATGGCAGGATGTTCTCTTTATCTATAAATCTGTCTTGTGCAATTTGGGCAAGGTGGCAGTCAACGGAAAGGAATCGTTGTCCCTTTTAGATATGATTTTAAAATTATAAATCTAATTATAAGTGCATGACTTGAGGAATTCTTGTAGGTTTGCATTAATTGAACAAATTGCTATTGTAATTAATTATTAATTCTGATAATTTAGATTTATTATTAGCTGATAATTTAAATTATTGTTTCGAAATGGCGCAACTGGAAAAATGGAACATTTTCACTATCATATTATAATAAATAAAGTTAAGTGTAGAAAATAATGACATAAGGTTAAAGTTATGTTCGTAGCTTTATCTGAAAATGTGCAAAGTTTGGCAATGTTAACGTTTATTTTTAGACAAAAGATTAAGAATATGAATCTTAAATGCCTTTTGTAAAATAATTAAATGATTCTATTTGCCTTTTTTAATACTCTTTTAAGTATAATTATTTATTATATTTAATTGTATTCAACATTAACTTTTGAACCTCAAACTTTTTGCACAAGTTGCTTTATCAGATGGAGTGTTCCTGACGATAATAAAATCATGCATTAATATTTGTAGTTATATGTTTTTTTAAAATTTATCCTTGTTTATTGTGGAACTGTGACTTTATTGATTTGGCGTTTGATATGGCCGTCGTACAAGTGAGAATAGCCACAACATAAAAGAAATTAAGCTTATACTTATAAAACTGTAAGACTAATTTCAATTTCACCATTAAGTATTTTGCAACCTTGTCGATGATACAACTTAATGAACTCTATCTTTATTACTGAAAATACGAAGTGCATTTTAATTTGATAATTAGTTCGCTTATATCTATTACAAATATAACTTATTAACATAAAAGAAGTTGAAGTACATTTGCATTGTTTCAATACATTGTTAAAATGGGTCTCTTTTCAACCATAACTAATTAAGAATTTGAATTATTAAAATATTTCTTTCTTTAAGAAAATTAAGTAAGTATTTTCAAAACAAGAAATTAAGAGAAATGAGTAAATATTTCAATGAAAACAATAATATTTAAATTATTTAAATACACATAGACATTAGAATCTATGTTTCAGAATATGACACGTTATTCTTTGGAATAAATAAACATATAGTAAGTCATTAAAATAGAGAAACCAAGTAATATTATTGACGTGAAAAGATGCATTGTTCTCTCCTTCTGTTTGGATGTTCATTCAAAAGCATCATTTAACAACAGCGTTGTTTAAGCGAAATGAATTGCAACCTTTGTTAACATTGCAATGTTATTCAAAATGTATAATAATGCTTTAATTTTAATCAACTGCAAGAAGACATTGTCGATTCAGTTCACCAGAAACCATGAGATTGTAAATGCTAAGATGAATGCAATGGCTACAATGAATGAAATATAATTAAGGAATTTCACAAATAAATTATGTGAATAAACACGCTTATGTCACGAAAAATTAAAAATTAAATTAAATAAAAAGATGTTTTAAAGAAGCTCTTATTACGAGACTTGTGATTTTAAATATAACATTGATCCAATAAAAGACCTTATTTGAATTGGAAACTATTGAATATAACATACAATAGATGGTTGGTGAAATTTATTTCATTGTAACGTAAGTCAATCCAAAATTTCCAAACCTGCAGGAGCATTCAGCTGGAAGTAAAACATTGTTGAACAATGAGTCATTCGATTCTACTGATAATGTAGATTGGTTGACCAAAGTTTCATTAAAATTCATATTGTGCCCACTGATATTGAAATTTTGAACAAAACATTGTTTATCAGTAATAAAGTAGGAAAACTAAACATTTGTATCTTCAAATGGATATAATTTTAATTAGATACATAATAATACATATGTTATTCATGATTAGAATTCATTATTTGATAAATATTTCTATGCGAATCAAAGCATCTTCTAAATATGTTTTTAAAAACACTAAATAATTATAGAAAGTTTGCATCCATTTTCATTGTCAAGTAGCCTTATTAGGACGATATGTAACTTGCAGAGTTGGATAAATGGAGACCTTGTGCTGCCTTGATTTAGGATTCGAGTTATCCATAAAAGTGTAGTCTTGTTGCATTTTACAATAAATATAATTAAATATTAATAAAAATGACAACAATAACAGTAATAATGTGTTTAAATTTTAAATCAAAAGTGAAGAATTTAAATGGAAAACTGAACTGCAAAGATAAAGTGAAGAAATGAACAAAAAATGCACTAAAGAACTGGAATAAAAACTGTGAATAAATGAAGTGAAGAACTTAAAAACTGCATAAAAATACAAAAACAAATGATTAATAACTAATGAATTTTAATTTGTGGTTATTTCAAAATTGCTGGTTAAATACAATTGAAATACACTACTTGCTAATTAAAATTTTTATACCATGAAGGCGACATGCTAGATATGAAATAAACGACAGCTGCTGTGATATTCAAATGATCAGCAGCCAACAAAGCAGGCGCCAGTATCGACATCTACAATGTGTTTAAATGAAAAAATTGTTCAGCCGGTTTCTCTTTGTTTGAACGTTGTTGTCTGAAAAAGTTGTGATACCTCATGTAAAGAAGCAGAAATGAGTACCAGCACGTTTCTGACTTTGATAAAGGTCTAATTGTAACCTACCGGGATTGCGGCTTATCATACCCGCAGTATTGCTGCTTGTTTCGCTCGAGATCCAATGACTGTTAGCAGAATATATAACCGATGTGTTCAGGACGGTAATACGGAAAGCCGAGCTGAATTTCAACGGCCCCCTACCAGTAACAGCCAAGAAGACAGGCATGTTACCCGCATGGCCTTAATGGATCGTGCAGCCACGTCACGAGCCAGTAGTCAAGAATTGGGATTGTTTGCAAGACAACAAAGTGTCTGCATGAACAGTCCGACGACGTTTGCAGCAGCATGGACTCTCAGCTCGGAGACCATTCCGCTGCGGCCGCTGACGTTGCATCACAGACAGGAGCGTTTTCAATGGTGTGATCAACGATGAACCTGGCCACAGGAATGGAGAGAAGTCATTTTTCAGATGAATCCAGGTTCTGTTTACAGCATCAAGATGGTAGCATCCGTGTTTGGCGGCACATTGACAATGCATGCATTCGCCATCATCATACTGGCCCATCACTTGGGGTGCTGTTGGATACACGTCTAGGTCACTTCTTGTTCGAATTGACAGCACTTTGAACAGTGCACTTTACATTTCTGGTGTGTTAAGACCCGTGGCTTACCTTTATTCGAATCTTGCCAAAACCCTATGTTTTAGCAGGATAATGCACGACCGCATGGTACGGGCCTTTCTTGACACTTAAAATGTTCGACTGTTGTCCTGGCCTGTACGTTCACCAGATCTCTCGCTAATAGAAAATGGCTGGTCCACGGTTGCCGAGCGACTGGCTCGCCACCAAACGCCAGTCACTACGGTTGATGAGCTGTGGCATCGTGTTGAAGCTGCATGGGCATATGTTCCTGTACATGCCATCCAAACTTTGTTTGACTCAGTGCCCAGGTGTATAAGTGTTGCCAGAGGGGGGTTATTCTGGGTACTAATTTCTCAGGATCTATGCACGCAAATTTCTTAAAAGTTTAATCACTTGTTATTTAAAGTATAATATATTTGCCCCAAAAATATCATTTGTTATCTGCATTTCATCCTGGTGTAGCAAATTTAATGTCAGTAGTCAATTAACTTTTCTTAGTTTAACATAAAATATATAAATATCTATTAATATAAAGTTAATAAATATTAATATAAAATAAATAAATTGATAATATGAAATTTAATATGTAAAATATGAAAATTTCTTTATATATTTCAATTATTTAGTTATTCAGAATGGCATCATTACATTGTTTAATCTGATGTGTTTAATTTGGAAGATTTATTTATTGTGTGTTTTTAATTATGTTACGATCAGTGTAACTTAATTAATTTTATATATTTTTCTATACAAAAAAACTGCTGAAGCAAAATCAAGATTATTAAGTTATAACATTTTTACACATTGGACGTGATGAATATCTTAGGCAGTATATTTTTGGTTAATAATGAATTAGAAACATTTATGTCCCGAAGAACATATTATTTTCTTCTTCAAGCATATTTATTATTAAAAAAATTTAACCCACCTAAAGATTTATAACATACATTACTTTTTATCTTGTTAGCATTTTTAAGTGCATCATAACTATATAAGAATAATTACAAAAATAAGTTAAAGTATAAATAATAATCCTATTTTCGTTATTTTTCATCAAATGAAGCTGCAAATCATCTGGTACCCTGACGTAAATATATTTATAATTATAATTATTTATAGTTATACTTATTTTTTTATTATTATTTATATTTACAATTTATACCGTATGGTTAAATTTATAAATAGCATAGCTAAATGTGGTATAAGATGAAATATAATAAATTAAATAAACACCAGTTATTAACTAGGATAAGACTTGAATATCATTGCAGAAGGATCAGATAATAATAAATGTAATATTAATTTGTCTGGTTAGTTCCATACAATTACTTACGACCGTGGAAAAGACGTGATAGGCAAGTTAAACAAGGTATTGCAGGTCCGATGAAAGAGGGATATCATAAAAATGAATAGTTAAAAACACATTATTTTATATTACGAATATGCCAGAAACTTAATTGTGCAGTTATTTGATTTATTGTAAACATTCATCGAATTTTATGAACTCGATCAAAAATATATCGTTCTACAAATTTATTTCAGCGATAATAATAATGAAGAATACAAATGGAAACCAATACCACGAATATTTATTTATAGGCGAATTACACTTTTTAAGTAATCCACATAATGTTCTTACTTATACATATGCAAGTTGTTTGACCATTTCGTCTAAAATGTGATATTATCATTGAGAATTTCATAAATTCTTCTAAAATAATATAGCTAGCAAGAACTGACTCGCCAGACTCGTGGCTCAGGGGTAGCGTGTACAGTTGATAAGCATTATGACAATTATGGCTGATGTTCTATCCGCTGGCGTCATTGTTGTAGGCATTGTTTCAAAAACGCGGAAACCTTATGGTGTTTGAATGTTCATCCAATTGGCTCGTTACTCGGATTATTTGGTGGAATTCTCCAGGTTTTCACTCATATGATGCACAAATGCGATATATCTCTCACTAAAAAGATCTCTCAGAAGTCACTGTCGTGCTTCATCAGCGACTCGGAGCCAAGTAAACTTCTACCTACGGGTGCTCCACCATAATAGAAGCTGCCACCTTTCCTCTATTCATTAGCAGACCACTCATAGGGTATCCGTCCCGCGCTACCGAACATTGAGGATTAGTTGGTAGTCCAAGACCGTCTGACAACTGGCAGATTTCGAGACAGGATATATTTTCTAATTACGGGATAGGGTTGTCAAACCTATGTCCAACTCTCTACAGACTTATTAGACCGATAATTATGTTTAAAGTGGGTTCCGAACCACTACAAACATATAAGACACCACCGGATTCGAACCCGAAGCATGTAGCACTGAGCACTATAACGCAAGTCATCGGCATCAGTCCCCAATTAACACATATACGCATTCAAAATTTCATTAAATAAAACTAGAAACTGATATACTTATCAGTCAATACTTTTAAACTGTTTCTATCGATAGGCTTAATATCGATGAAGTCCATAAACATCTATTCAGTCATCAACAATCAAACAAAAAAAAAGAAATCCAAGTTCAAAATTTGTAATCATATTCATTTATAAAATTTATCTATTTCATCAAGAAAGTTATAGCAGCTTACAAATTTCTTTAGAACAGAAATTACACGGCGCTAAGAAATTTTTGTGCACGAATAAACTTTTAAAAGCCAAATTCAAGTATCATTAGAAAAGTTGAAATTTTGCCAAGATTAATATTTATGATCCAAACATTTTCCAATGTCTAAAATGTTTAACTAAAAACTTTAATTTAAACTTATATTAATAGTGTTTTTATCTTAGGGAGACCTAGACATCCGCCAAATTAAATTTTCCCTAATATTAAATATTCCACGTTCGGTCAAACCACTTACTATAACAGAAGCGTTTTAATAAATTTCGTTGTAAACTGTAAAAAGAATTTAGGATGCATTAGATTAGTTTGGTTAATAAAATATAAGCAAAAGTCTGCTTTATTGAGGTGAGAAAATTAAAAAAAAATTATTATCGATAGTAAAATCAAGTATAGAATTATTTTTAAAATAATATTACATATCAAGTAAATAGAATTAAGGATATTTTTGGTTTACTATGTAAGTATACATTGACAATAATAAAACTATACATTGAAATTGTCTTTTTTGTACCTAGTATTCAGAGAAACACTTTTTTTTTATTGATAAATAAATGTTGTATGACAGATTAAATTGAATTTTAAATAAAAATATTCAAAGCAGTAATTCAATAAACTTGATATTTGTACTCATTTTTACATTATTATTATTTTTTTAATTTCATAAAAAATTTCTAAAATATTTATAATATTAAATCTAAAAAAAAAATTATATTTTATATAGATTTTTATAAAAAAAAATATAACAATTTTTTTTTAAATTTCTTTTTATTTTATTATTATTTAACTTTTCATTTTACATATCTAAAACGAATTGTGGATTTTTTTTTTTTCTTTAAATGAATTTTAAATTATTGAAAATAATGTTATACAAAGCTGAAAATTCATGTTTAGCAATATTATTACTGTTTTATTTACATTTATAACATAAACATTTATAATATCCATATTTTTAAATAGGAAACTTATTTCTACTTTGTAAGAAGATGTACTATTATTTTTAAATCTAATATAATTATCACAAATAATCATTCTATCTTACTTATACGTAAATATTAAACACATTCAATTGTCACTTTATTCCAGCCATACAATTTTCTATAATTCATTGTCTTTTATAGTTATATTCATTGCTTTTGCTCCATATCGATCAACTTCGATGTCGATAAAACACCATGTCGATAAAACATCATGTCGATAAACTTCGATGAACTTATTGGAAAAAATGTAATGTAAAATTCATAAAACCAATCCGTTACTTTATTCATAATACTTAGAATCACTTTTTTAACTTTAACAATGTTTTTATTGATTTTAATATCCATTGCGTTTTAATCAATTATAATATATTTAACATTCCTCTACATTCTCTATACTATATTCGAATTTTTTAATTAGTTACACTGTCAAATATTGCACAAGTCTATCCTTCAATGTATACGCCTATGAATCAATTACGTTTATTGTTCACTTTAAAGTGAAGGAACTATGTGGTTTCCAGATAGGTTGGAGGAAAAGATTTTTTACGATGTTCACATACTTGGTGCAGACATGATAACTTTTCGTTCTATTCAGATTTAATTCTTTAAGAAATCGAACGTATCGGTGTTTTCTTAAATTATAATGAATTCCTTTATTCACTCAAAAAAATATTCTATATAGATCCTTTTAGTTAGGGTTGTAAACATATAAGGGTGTGATTTCTTGTTTTGGCGTGGACTTATTTTAACTTCTCTTAAAAGTATATATCAATGATTATTGTGACAAATACTCTTGAATTGACAGAACCTACATAGAGTTAATGTTTTTATGTGATACTATTTGCAAATCTTAGCAAATACCCCTAAAAGTCCATTAGAAAACCTTATCCCTCCTTATGATAATAAAATCATACTTTATTATTTGCAGTTATCTGTTTTCGAAATTTCTTCTTGTTTATCTTGAAATTGTAACTTTGCGGAATTTGTTTGATATTGCCATCGTTCAAATAAGAATAGCTACAACATAGTAATAAAAGTGAAATTAAACCTAATTTGCTTATAAAATTGCAAAGACTCTAATTTCGATTATTTCATTGTTATTTTTAGGAATCTTGACAATGATTCAACCTTCTATTATTACTGAAAATTCGAAGTGCATTTTATTTTGATAATTAGTTTGCTTATACCTATTATAAATATATCTGTCATTAACATGGAAGTTGAAGTACATTTGCTATTGTTTCAATACATTGTTAAAATGGCTTTCTTCTCAACCATAACTAATTAAGAATTTGAATTAAAATATTTTCTTTAAGAAAGTAAGCAAATATTTTCAAAACAAGAAATTAAGAGAAATGAGTAAATATTTCAATGAAAACAATAATATTTAAATTATTTAAATACACATAGAATGGTTCAGAATATGACACGTTATTCTTTGGAATAAATAAACATATAGTAAGTCATTAAAATAGAGAAAACAAACAATATTGTGACGTGAAAAAAGATGCATTGTTCTCTCACTCTGTTTGGATGATCATTCAAAAGCATCATTTAACAACAGCGTTGTTTAAGGAAATGAATCTGCAACCTTTGTTAAGATTGCAATGTTATTCAAAAATGTATAATAATGCTTTTTAATTTTAATCAACTGCAAGAAGACATTGTAAATTCAGTTCACCAGAAACCATGAGATTGTAAATGGTAAGTTGAATGCAATGGCTACAATGAATGAAACATAATTAAGGAATTTCACAAATAAATTATGTGAATAAACACTTATGCCACGAAAAATTAAAAAATTAAATGGAACAAAAAGAGAAACTCTTATTACGATACTTGTGGATTTTAAATATAGCATGGATTCAATAAAAGACCTTATTTGAATTGGAAACTATTGATCACTCACGCTGTGATAAGTTTGAAGGTGAAATTATTTACAAACTATGGCTTTCTTCATCACAATCAAGAATTTCAGACTTTTATACGGAGCATTCGGCTGAGTAAGCCATTGAAGACAATGGTCATTTCAGTTCCTGCTGATAACGAAGGTGGGGTTGATCCAGGGAGTTTCATTAAAAACTACCTTACGCCACTGATATTGAAAGTTTTTGAACAAAACATTGTTTTAAGCATAAGTAAGAAAATAGAAATTAAGCATTTATCACATAAAAGCTGGAATTGTCAATTGGGGTACCGCTGTATCATTATTCACTTAGGTTAAATTCTATATTTGATAATATTTCTCCAACTTCAGGTCGAGTATACGTCTTCTAAGAAATGTCTTTTTAAGAAAGCTCTGGGCAGATCAGTTAATAGAAATTTTTTTTGATATAGGTTTCATTTTATTGACCATGTTGATAAAATGTTTGCTGTTTGCTGATTGGCTGGAGTTTTGACTCCATTGTTGTCTTTGAGTTCCAAAACCTGCTCTAGCTGGAATCTTTTCTTATTTCATGTTTGAGATGACATACACGTGCATCTAAGTTAATTAAGGAATTTCTAAATAGACCTATGTGAATAATACACGATACTATGTCTGAGAGCAGAGACTTGTGATTTTTCATCCTTTTTGTGAGTCAATGAGACCTGTGTTGAGTTGAAACTATTGAAGATGTGAATACAATGAGATAGTTGAAATGAAGACTTTGGTATTTCATTAACTTTAAGATCAATCAAAATTCCCAAACCTGCAGGAGCATTCAACTGGAAGTAACACATTGTTGAACAATAAGAATATAGTTTCAATTCTGCTGATAATGCTGATTGGTTTATTCCAAGTTTTCATTAAAACCACATAACCAAGCTGCCTTCAAATGTGAAGTTTTCTTGGAACAAGCTTCATTTTACTAAATGTGTGAAAGTAAGAAAATAGGAAAATTAAACATTTGCATCTATGAAATGGGAAGTAAATTTAATTTAGATAGGTACATAAACATATGTTATTCATGATTAGAATTCATTATTTGATAAATATATTTCTATGCGGGTCGAAGCATCTCCCCACTATGGCCCTTTTAAAAAGCTCTAAATAATAAAGAAATTTTGCACTTCTAAAGACGCCATTTCATTGTTAAGTAACTTAGCAATACAAATATGAAACCAAGTATAAAGTTGCTATTTTGCTTATTGTGTAATTTTGATTCATTATTGCTTTCAGGTTGAACATGGTGTCTTTGTAAAACATCTTCTGTATTTGGATCTATCTATTAGCTTGATATCCATAAGAACATATTGCTGTACTTTGATAAAAAACTCATTACAAAAGGGCATATCAGCAAGAATAATCAATGTGTTTATATTTAACATCTAAAACAGTGACATAAAAGTTCAAATATTTGTGAAACTTTATGACCTAAGATCACACAAGTATTTAAAGTAACCTTGTTACGATGTTAAATAATTTTTTTGTTTACCTTTGAGTTGGATATATGGAATCTTTATGCTACCTTCATTTGAGTTATAGTATCCCTAGAAACATATTGCTGCATTTTTATGATAGACAAAATTAAATTTATCGAGAAACATGAATACATTAATTTTTATAATTAACATTTCTAAAAATTATTTATAAAAGCTTTAGAAATGACTTTGCATTACAGGACCACCACTTTCATTATTGTGAAGATAGTATGATGATAAGTAATTTATTTTAGAGTTGAATGTATGAAGTCTTTGTGCTACCTTCGTTTGAGATTTACAGTTTCATAAAAGTATATTGCTGCATTTGATAAAATATAATCAAAAATTGTGGAAACAAAAGGAATAAAATTATCATTTAAACTTTAAGCAGGGAAATTGAGCGTAAATAAAATGTAAAGACTGAAGTTACAGATAAAGTGGAAAAGAAATACATAAATTTGAAATGTAAGAGCTGAAATGAAAAGAATTGAAGAAATGAAGTGACCTAACTGAAGAACTATTCCAAATAAATAAATGCCAAGTCAGAGCTGCCAGATATTGCTAATTTTAGCCATTTGTTAATTTCAGAAGTTGCTATTTAAATACAATTGAAATATTTTTTAGCAATTATAATTCTTAGTTTAACATAAAACCTTATAAATGTA
>BPLR01012764.1:0-28761 GCA_021605095.1 Caerostris extrusa | reverse complement strand
TTACTTTATTTTAGTAATATACAAATAACAGGTTTTTTTTTTTTAATGATTCACTATATTTTTGCTTATAATTACAATTAAACAATTTTATTGAAATGTAACAATTGCAAATTACAAATATTTAGTTTATTACAGTAAAAAATAATCAAATATTTTAATATCATTTATCATCAATAAAATGGCAGGTCAGTAATAGTTATAAGTTTTTTTTATCTGATTTAATATAATGAACTGCCTATGTTAATAAGTGAGATTTATTAGTAGACAAATTAAAAAAAAAATATTTCGTTCATATAATTCTTTGCTGTCTTTTCCTTATATATTAGGATTCAACTTTTATCTTTAGAAAATATTTCATGACACCCAAGCCTTGAGAATATTCAAATATTTTTACAAGAATGAATTAATAAGAGCGCCATTATGTTTTAACATCAGTGAAATCAGATACTGTTGAAAGTTAAATGCTTCTAAGAAACTGGAAATGCCATTTGTAACACTAAAAAATTGTTAAAAAATTTTGTTCTCAAAAGCAGACTATACATTACATTAAATTTCAACTTTAAAATTTTTTAAATAATATGTTTGTCTTAATCATTATTTAATTTCAATATAGATTCCAACTATTTAATGCAAGAATTTAAATAAAATTTTAGGCCCTGCATTCTTAACTTTTTAATATTTATTTTTAAAAATGATTTAAATATAAGCTATCTAATATAAAAGTAATTTGATAAAATGTCAAAGCTAATTAATTTCTTTAATAATGAAAAATAGCAACCTTAATGATTTCAAATTAATTAAGAAAAAGGTTGTAGCTTGTACGACTGCCTCTACTTTTTCAGGATGAGAGACACGCAAAGGTAAAACATTTCAAGAACCACTGCCTTTAATGGAAAATTATATACTGATAACTTACCCTTTTTCTCTTCAGTAAATTTGACTTCTGAAAGCTCGTCATTAGGAAAAGTCACAATGGGGAAATTAAATGGAGTATATGTTACCTAAAATGTGTTTAATAAGAGCTATAATATTAAATAATAAATAGTGAAGTAAATTAATTTGCTCAAAGATCATGCAAGAAAATAAATCAACTAGTGTAATAGGAAAGAAAAATGCTTTTACTGCTCACATATGTAATTACACACCCTACAGATAAGATAGATTCAATTGTTTTTTCCATATTTCTAAAGCACAAGTCCATCTTAAAAACATGTTGGCCTTAAAATAGCTGCAGGGCTATCTTAAAAGCACACAACATTAATTGCTTATGAATACTTGGTAATTGACATAGAAAGACAAACATAAAAAAATAATAATTTTATTTCTTTTAAAATGTTTGTAAATGACTTTTATTTAATAATGATTTTTTTATGTTAGTTTAACCTAAACTATATAATTTTAATATTTAATGTTATTTATATATCATGATAGATAATGATGAGAAAGGTTTCTATTTGTAGAAAAATCATAAATATGTCAGGTAGTTCTAACATATTTTTTTTAGTACAGATTTGATTGTGACTATATTTTTAGTTCACGCAAATAATCATTAATTCACAGAGAAAAATTTATCGAATACAAACTAGACCACCTCTGTTATACATAAAGTATTGCAGAAATATAATATACATAATATATGTGTAGTCAAGTGATTCAATATAACTATGAAAAAGATATACTGGGTTTATTTGATTTGCTACACTCTAAATTACAATGCATTATTGTATAACAAATTCAATAACAATTATAATATGTGATAGTTATATATTGATATTAAAATATTCATAATTTAAAAGTACTTATATTAAAAATTAATAAGACAAAATGCATCCAAAATTATAGTTTACTACCAAAACTGGCCCACATTCACGTTGAATCTAGCATACAGCAGCTTTCCAGATGCGCCTTACATTGGCATGTCATAACGATTTTATTTTTTAGAACATTAAATAATTATAAAATTGTTTTATTTATTAAATAAAAAAACAGTCATTGGCATATATAAATTAGTACTAGAAAATAATACACATAATTAAAGAATTGTAATAATAATTAAATTTATGTAGTTGTGTTTTTTTTCCATCATCAATTGTGGATTAAATTTACTAGTGGCCATTAACAAAAAAAAAATTAAAGATACTAATGAGATAAATTGTATCTATAGAATATTTTTAACTTGGATTATTTTAATTTCATTATTATTTTTTAAAAGATAAAAAAGATCTGAAAGGAGAAAAAGATCAACTAGCAAACTGTATATGATTTAAGTATGTGTATAAAGCCTCTACCTAATGTCTTTAATATAAAGTTTGGAGACTCCTAAATTAGATCACCAAATGATAAATCAGAATCTGTAATAAGATACCTGCCTAGTACCAGACTTTATTTTTAATAGGTAAATAGCAGTTTTGAACCATCTAATCATTCACGACTCCTAAAAATATTCAAGCTTCAAGCAACCTATGATAACAAATTTTATTGGTGAAGAAAATGACAACATTTAATTTATTTACCAATACTATTCATAGAAGAAATGTAAGCAACTTGTTCTTATGCACTGAATTTTTATTTTGAAATTTAAGTAATTGTTTTCTTTCTTATACTCTATATTTATTTCAAGATGACAATCGTTTTCATTACTTTTTTTTCACATTTTTTCCAAGGATGATATAATATCAAATTCAATGGCAAAATATATTTGTTTTAATTATAATACAATAGTTTTGAAGCATGATAAATGTATAAAATTAAAAACTCCAGTATATGTAATGAATTATGCTTTAAGAATTATATTTACATCAATCCATCTAAATGATAAGTAATCATCAATATATGCTTAAAAATGATAAGTTCTACTTCCAGAATTATACAAAGTATTAGGTTTTCCTAATCAGTAATTATACCAAAGGTTTAAACTCAATATATATGGTCTGTTTATAAATATCCAGATATAAAAATAATAAAATGTAGCATATAGAGACCAACAGTTTTGTCAAATTGTCTAAAAAATTAATTAATAAAAAGCAAATAATAGCTTGGAAATCGCTGCATAATCCAATTTTAGTTTTGTGCATTCAATCAAAAACTCCAATATATAAATAATAGGTAACAGGTATTAAAAAAATAGCTATAAATAATACATAAATAATAGGTAAATATATATAAGAAAGAATCATCTTTCAATTATTAAGCTTATTTGTAAGATAAACAAATTGTACAAATTAATTATAAATCCTTTAATAAAAAAAAAAAAATATATATATATAATTGTTAACTAGATAAATTTAGCCAAAATTAAAAATGAAAGTCTTGATACACTTATGATCACAAAAAATTAAGAGGTATAATAATGACTCAAAATTCTATATAAACATAAATTTTCACTTGCCTATACAAATCTATAGCTACTAATTTTTTATATTCGTTTCATGCTGTTTTTGTTTTCAATTCATGCATGATTTATTCAACTTTTTCATTCATTTAAAAAATATTAAAAAAAATTACTTTAAGCAGATTTTTAATTTAAGCATGTTCCTTATTATCAAGTTCTTATACATATTCAAGTTGTTTCGATTTTGAAAATCTCCCATCTTCAATGCTATATATCATGTTGTTAAACTATTAAAAAATGAAATGGATCATAATTATAATAAGGATTTTATTAACAAACTATTTATAAAATTTTAATATATTAAAGCAGTTGATGATGATGTGGTATATGGGGATGTGAAGCAACAAGGACTATAATCCCTAATCACTATACATATGAACAGTTAGTTTTTCCTTATTTTTAATATGTCACTCTCCACGATCGTGTTAGTCCGGGATCTATGGGTTAAAGTGGATTCCGAGCCACTACAAATATCCATGGCACCGCCGGACTCGAACCCGAAGCCTGTGGTACCGAGCGCCAGAGCGCTAGCCACTCGGCCATTCAGGCCCCTATTAAAGCAGTTTAAACAAGACACTTCGCAAGAAAAATAAAACTAAACCAATAGGATAGCGCACAGTGTTAGAATGTAGTTAAAGTTATAGTTAATGTTTTGGAACATTTGAACTCAGCAATAAGTCCATGAAATCAGTTAATTACGCTTACATCTTTACTAAAGTACACCATTTTGGTAATCAATTTTTGTATTTTATAAATGACAAATATATTAATGACTCAATCAAAACGAAAAATACTCATGCTTCATTTCTACTTTTGGAGAAACACTTTCAATGCTTTATATTTAAAGATCATGTACAACTGAAACAGATTATTTTAAAGTTCTTAAAAGAGTAACTTTCTATCCCTGAGGAAGATATATATTTCCATATATGTAATTTGAATTAAGCTAAATAAATTAGAAAATAACAAAGAATTAAAAGCTAAAAATTTCTCGATTAATTCAGGCTCTTATTTGTAGTAATTTATTAATAGTATTTAGATTTTACGACAGTCAATTATGTACATACGAATTAAAAATATATATATTTATGGATAAAAGTAATCTCCCATCTATACTTCAACTAAATAATGATTTGTCAAATATTCTATGTCGGATTTTTAACATTTCCTGAAAAAAGTATTCTGAATTTTTAAGTTATAAAATTACGGAAAAGACAATTATAATCATCTTAACAGCAATATCTTTAAGTGAGAATTGCCTTTGTAGTTATAACCCTAACGTAACATTCAAAAATAAATTATTCTATATAATTAGAACGGTCATGTTTTCTAGCGTTTCTCCTCATTGGTATGTGATTTTTTCCCCTCTTATTCTGTCTTAATCTCTTTATTCCTTTTCTCTATTTGATTTCTTTGGTTCTATATTATTATTTTGTTGTATAAAGTGAATAGCTAAATTCTAGAATTCTTTTTAGAACTTTTAGCTAAATTCTAGAATTCTTTTTTTTTTTTTCTTCTGTATTTTTACTGTGTAGGCGCAGAATTGTTCGGGCTTTTAAGCTACGAGCGTTTCTCACTGCCTTTACTCAGTAAAGTGCATATTTGCTTTCTGTTTTAGTCAATAGTTTTTTTAAATATTTGGTTTTGTTTATTTTATTCTATTATGGCTGTTGTCGAAGGAGTTTCTCTCTCCTCAAACAGTACAACCATGTCTCTCTCCCCTGCTGACCAATCAACAAGTATGCTTCATTTGATTGACGTTAATACTAACCCGACAGCGTTTAACTTTATTCAAGAAATTGATCAACTTAATATTAGCATCAACAATTTTTCATCATTCATTGAGTGCGAAAACCTCAATGGTCATCTGAACAATATTGAAAATTGCTTAAAATTGAACCTCAAATACCTCAATAACCTACCCTCAAATACCTACTCAAATACCTTATCTTTTGATACAACTTACGCTTTCTAATATTACCGATAAAAACTTAGGGAAGCAAATGAGTCTCATCTTGGTGAAACTCAATGATTCAAACAACTCGATAACTACTCCTACTTAAAAAAAAAAAACTTAAGGTCACACAAAAGCAAAGAAAAAAATTTAGCTAAACGGCCTAATACCAGTGATCCCACTGTTATCAAGTTATCTTCCAAATTTGCTTGCCTTAACCCCGATGAAAATCTTGGTCCTATTGATGCTGACAACATACCTCCTGCTAAAATTGAAGAATTTTCAAAAAATGTTGATAAATTACATCTGGACGAAAACAGTATGGACACTGATCTCACTAATGACCGCAATATTGCTGCTTCTTGTCCTGCACCCCATACTACTAAATAAACTCATGTCCATAAATTAAGGATAATGAAGTTCAGGCAAAGAAAGAGACAGAAGCAAAACAAATTTGACTTATTTGTAAAGTCTATTTATTAAACAAAAGGTAAAGAGCAAAAAAGATGCTATTTGTTTGACATAATTAATAAAAATTCCGATTTTTACTCCCTAGAGCAAATTTAAAAAAGAACCTATTTACAAAAAACAGTATAACATGGTTAATAAGATGGTTAATATGGAGTATGCCTCCCGGACGATGCAATACAGGCCTTACAACACCTAGGCATGCTGAGTATCAAATTATCAATCTGATCTTGGGGGAATATTACACCACTCATCAAGCAATGCCCTCCGAAGTTCCGGTTGACAGGTGGGGGAGGGGTTGACGGGCTGCAATTCGTTGGCCAAGCATATCCCACACATGCTCTATTGGATTCAAGTCCGTTGAGTATGCTGGCCAATCTATACGGGGGATATCCTCCAATTGAAGGCATTCGTCTACAATGTTTGCAAGGTGAGGACGGGCGTTGTCATCCATTAACAGAAATTCAGCACCCATGGCGCCCCGAAACAAACGTACATGTTGTTCCAGAATGACATCCCGATAGATGGGGCCTGTCATCGTTACACTCTGAACATGCAGGTCAATTCTGGAACCAAGAATAATTCCTCCCCAAACGAGCCATCCTGCACCACCGTAACGGTGTCGTTCAATGGTGTTCTCTTGGTAGTAACGGGTAGCTGGCGCTCTCCATATGAAAGTCCGGCGAGAATCAGGCTGCAAACTAAACCTGAACTCGTCGGAAAACATCACACCAGACCACTGTTGCGGTGTCCACAATGCATGCTCTCTACTCCAGATTAATCGCAGGCGACAGTGAGTTGCGGTAAGTGGAACACATCTGACAGGCCTACGAGCATATAGACCAATGTGCCCTAAGCGTCTGTACACGGTCTGCCTTGAAACTGTCGTACCGGTAGCTGAAGAGAGCTGACGAGACAGGTCTGATGCTGTGCTCCGTCTGTTTCTTTTGGCAGTAACTGCTAAATACCGGTCCTCATTCGGCGTTGTATCTCGGGGGCGACCTGCGCTGTAACATCTACTCACATTACCATCATCTTGGAATCGTTGCCAAAGCCTGGAGATGACATTCTGGGCGATTCCAAGTTCCTCGGATACTTCCAGCTGGGTACATCCACATTCCAGTCGTCCGGTAATTCTACCACGTAAAAATCATCCAAATGCTTCCTTTTGTGCCATAACTGATGCGGTTATTGCACTGAAAGGCTTTTAAAGTGCTTGTGAACAATTTTTACTTCTTTGCCACCATTCTGTATATACCCCTCTCTTGAGTGTCACAAGGAACTCTCGTTCCCAATCAAGACATAGAGGTTGATACTCTTCTTCTCATCGAAGTAAGTCTCTGCAATCGCTATTATAATCTTCCCTGGCAAATACTGCTATTACCATTTTCGTTTTCGAGAAAAATGTTTTCCTGATAAATGCCAAGCTCCATGTGCATGGAAAATAATCCTTCGGAAAACCAGAATCAGCAACAGAATTAACGGCAGATCTCTGTGTTGAAAATACAACACATTGCCGTCAATTCCGTCTATTTGTCAACGACAAAAAAACGGGGTTTACGCTTTCTGGTTGACAGGAGCGGACGTAAGTCTTATTCTTTATACTTCTAAACACAAATTTATTAGTGAATATAAATTATATGCTGTAAATAATACTGCAATCGATACTTTTGGTACAGAAATTTTAAATCTTGATCTAGGTTTGCTCGAGAATTTCAATTCCCGTTTATTGTGGCCAAAATTAGTAAACCTATACTAGGTGCAGATTTTTTAAATAAGTTCAATTTATTAATTGATATCAAGCATAAAAGATTAATTGGATGGTGTAACTAACCTTGCAGTTTATGGTGACATTGCACCCATCTCTATTAATGAAAGTGTAAATACAACGAGCAGCTTATGTAAATATTCTGATTTATTTTCTATGTATCCCAATATAACAAAACCAAATTTTCTTGTTTCAAATGTTAAACATAATGTAAAAACATCATATTATAACTAAAGGACAACCTATAAATTGTAAAGCAAGACAATTAGATCCAAAACGGCTGGAAATTGCTAAAAGAGAATTTAAATATATGCTAGACAATAACATTATTAGTCCATCTAGCTCAGAATGGGCAAGTCCCTTACATATAGTAACAAAGAAAGATGGTTCTTTTCGTCCGTGTGGTGATTATAGAAGATTGAATGATTTAACTATACCTGATCGATATAACATACCTCGAATCCAGGATTTTCAACATATTTTAACTAATAAAACTATATTTTCTAAAATTGACATTACTAAAGCATATTATCACATTCTGTAGCAGATGAAGATAAGGCAAAAACTGCCATCATCACACCTTTTGACTTTATCAATTCAATGTGATGAGTTTTGGTCTCAAAATGCCCCAGCTACATTTCAAAGGTGTATAAATGAAGTTCGTTATGGTCTAGACTTTGTGTTTCCATACTTAGATGATGTGTTGATCGCCTCTTCTTGCGAGGAAGAACATCGTTCACATCTTAAAATAGTTTTCCAGCGCTTAGATAAATATGGTCTACGGATTAATGTTAGCAAATCGTTTTGGGAGTACCTGTAATAGATTTTTTTAGGCTATCAAATATCTGCGGAAGGCTCACAACCTCAACCTCAAAAATCAAAGCTATCATAGAATATCCATTGCCAGAAACTATGCACGAATTACGTTCCTTCTTAGAAATGATAAATTTTTATCGTAATTATATAAATAATGCCGCAAAGCCCCCTACATGAACTTTTGAAAGGATCTACAAAAAAGATCGACGCCAAATATCATGGACCGATGAAACTAGACAAAGTTTTGAAAATGCAAACAAGATGTTGCTCAAATAGCGTTAATGGCATATCCCAATTCAGATTACCCTCTGGCACTTCTCACAGATGCATCTGATTGGGCTATTGGATCAGTTATTCAACAAAAAGAACCAAATGGATGGAAGCCAATTGCATTTTTTTCTAAAAACTTAATGATGCTCAGAAAAATTACAGCGTTTACGACCGTGAACTTTTGGGTATATATTTATCCATTAAACATTTTAAGCATTTACTTGAAGGTCGAGATTTCGATATTTATACTGATCATAAGCCGTTAACATTCGCTTTTAAGCAAAACAATGATAAAGCCTCCCCCAGACAATTAAGACACCTACAATATATCTCACAATTCTCTACTAACCTATACCATATCAGTGGTCGAAACAATGTGGTAGCAGACAGACTGTCTAGAATTGAGAACATCGATTCACCTATTGTTGATTATGACTTGATAGCAGATGCACAAATTAATGATGATGAATTGCAAGAATTGAAATTACATTCCAAATCATTACATTTTAAAGAACATCAATTGCCATCAGGAAAGCTCTTGCATTGTGATACCTCTACTTCCAGTATCAGACCATTCATACCAAAAAAAAAATTTTCGAACGACAATATTTAATACAATTCACAGTTTAGCTCATTCTGGAATTCGAACTACTGTAAAAGAAGTAACTAAAAGATTCATTTGGCCAAATATGAAAAAAAGATGTTAAACAGTGGACTCAAACTTGCATCAACTGTCAGAAAAATAAAATAACTAAACATACAAAATCAGAATATTCACAATTTCAAGCACCAGATGAGAGATTTAGTGTCGTTCATATCGATTTAATTGGACCTTATTCACCTTCTAATGGATACACATACTGCTTGACGTGTATTGATCGGTTTACCTCTTGGATGGAAGTGGTACCGTTATCAAATATCACTGCAGAAAGTATAGCAAAAGCTTTTTATGAGCATTGGATTACCCGATTTGGTGTACCTACTTGTGTTATTACTGACAGAGGCACTCAATTTATTTCAGAACTATTTCGAAGTTTAGCTGCGCTATGTGGTGTTCAAGTAAACCATACGTCTTCTTACCATCCTCAGAGTAATGGAAAAGTTGAAAGTCTTCACCGTACCTTGAAAACAGCTATTAGATGTCATAACAACGTTCGTTGGACGGACACATTACCAACGGTTCTTATGGGTTTGCGAGCTGCTTTACATGAGGACTGTTAGTATACAATAGCTGAAATGGTTTATGGCAAAACTGTTAAATTACCAGGCGAATTCTTTGAAGAATCCAGATTGCCAATATCTGATGATAATTTTGTAAGCAATCTCCGAAAACAGATGGCCGACTTAAAACCATACCAATCCAAAAACAAATGTCAACAAAAGATCTTCATTCCAAAAGATTTGTACACATATTCACATGTGTTTCTGCGAATTGACAGAGTTAAAAACCTTTAGAACCCCATATGAAGGACCCTATTTGGTATTGCAAAGATCCCCTAAAAACTTTCTTCTATCAATTAAACATAAACAAGTTAATATTTCCGTGGATAGATTAAAACCGGCCTATGTGTTACAACCTAATGAACATCTGAATCCGACGTCATCAAATGATCATACAGCTGTGCCGAGTGAGCAAACATTTCTACCAAGTCAGCAAGTTGCACAACCAAACACAACAACACGTTGTGGAAGACAAGTAAAACTTCCTGTTCGTTTCAATGACATTATTGAATTTTCTTCAAAATCATAATTCGTCCATGTCCATTTTAAAAGTTAACTTGATTTATTGTATGTAAATTTTTATATGTAATTGTATTTGTAATTATTTTGTGCAATTTAAATTTGTATCAATGTGTATTTGTTCGCCATTATTTGTATAGATATATTAATTCTTCTACCATTTTCAAAGTAACGTAACTTTGTTACTGGTAGGGAAGTGATGTAGCGACACCTATTGATGGAAAATGGAATACACATTGAACGACTTCTACTTTCACTGTTAAAAAAGGAATTTCCCAATAAAGATGTAAATGTGAAAATTGATTATCGTGTTTTATTTTGCCGTCTGGATTTTAATAACACTACGCAACCTTTACAAAGCCGCCACACTCTCTACTCCAGGTTAATCGCAGGCGACAGTGAGTTGCGGTAAGTGGAACACATCTGACAGGTCTACGAGCTTATAGACCAATGGGCCCTAAGCGTCTGTACATGGTCTGCCTTGAAACTGCTGCCGTACCGGTAGCTGAAGAGAGCTGACGAGACAAGTCTGATACTGTGCTCCGTCTGTTTCTTTTGGCAGTAACTGCTAAATACCAGTCCTCATTCGAGTTGTAATTCGGGGGGCGACCTGTGCTGTAACACCTACTCACATCACCATCATCTTGGAATCGTTGCCAAAGCCTGGAGAGGACACTCTGGGCGATTCCAAGTTCCTCGAGTACTTCCAGCTGGGTATGTCCACATTCCAGTCGTCCGATAATTCTACCACGTAAAAAATCATCCAAATGCTTCCTTTGTGCCATAACTATGGGGTTATTGCATTGAAAGGCTTTTAAAGCGCTTGTGAACAATTTTACTTCTTTGCCACCATTCCTTATATACCCCTCTCTTACACTCTCGTCATTGTGACGTACTATCCGCGCCATCTGGTGTTTTCCTGTAATTTGCATATTCTTCTTCAAGATGTGTGTGATAATTCTACAGGTGAAATTTTTATTTTAGAGTTCAATTTCTGTGTGATTCTGAATTATCCTTAATTTATGGACATGAGTGTATTTCAAATTAATTGTTTCTGTGGATTCGTTGTTTTATGAATAACTATTAATTGAGACACGTTTGGCAACAGTCTCGAAAGTGGACATTAATAAACAAATAGACTATCTTGATCTTGGTAAACAATCTCAAAATATCAAGTCAAGTCAAGTCTTGGTAATCAATTTTTTAAAACATTATTTAATATTAAAACATTTCTTTGATGAAAAAAATATATCTACGCTACATTCCTTTATATATGCATTGTTATAAAATTACGAAAGAGATCTGTTTTTGTACATGTATTACTTTTAATTTCAGTGTAAAATTCTACATAAAATGTATCTGATTTAAAATTTTATATATGTAATTCTTTTTCTTCCTTAAATACCGATAAACAACTAAAGTATTCATATCAGTTGAATAATTGAAGAGAAAGTTTAGTTAATAAAATTATATTCAGTGTATTTTTATAAAACGTTTATTAAGGAAGGCAGTTGTTCAATCCATCATTTTGCATATATTAGTATATTTAAAATAGCTATAATGCATAATTTAATTGAAATATATTTATGTTTATTTTAATATTAATATTTCCGTTTCTCTTATATTTTTCATGTCTATGCATTATGTATTACATGTTATTCTTACCAAAATTTTGATTTGGATTTTTATAATATATCGTGTGTAATTGTTATTGGTAACAATTACCAAAAATTAAAATGATTGGTAAGAAATTATTAAATTATTAAAAATAATTTATGTTAAATGGTTATTTTGTGTGTATGGTTATTTATTTATGAAATAAATTTTACACGTGATCTGAACATTTATGTACCCTTTAAAAATCATTAATTATTATCTCCAAAAAATTTATTTACTTGTAGTCAGTTATAAATTACATTTTGTGTGTGTGTGTGTGTGGGAAGAGCTTTTCATTAAATGTGAAAATACTATTAGCAGAACAGTAGTTCTTTACAATGGTTCTTTTTAATATATCTGATGAATATATTTGAAATAATGTAAAAATAATATATGAAATAATTTCTCTTTCAATTCTGTAGAAATACTTGAGAATTTATAAGTAAATCATTATAAATTCATATTTTTTATGTTTGGTTGATTTTTACATGCTATAAATTTGCAATAAGGAAAAAACAGTTTTATTAAAATTAAACATTTTAATTTCTTTTTTAAATTAATCAAATATTAATTAGTTAAATACTTTTTAATAGTATAAGATTCTTATTTTCGAGGTTTTGTAAATGGTTTTCATCCCTCCTAATTAAAAAAAAAAAAAAAAATGAGTATAAAACACAGAAATAAGACTAAAATTATGTAAATATATGTTATTATGAATAAAATTATATGCATTACTTGTAAACAATAAAGATAATCCTTTTAGATTCATAAACATCAAAACTCCAAATCTTAAGTAATCATTGTATTTGTTTCAAATTCCATTTATCTGATTTATTTTTAAAATCTCTGAAATAAATTCAATAATGAATTATTTAAATATTAAATTTTAAATACCTATATATCATATAATTTATTACTATTATCTACAATAGATAATATATACATTAGAATGTATATATTCATTGTATAAAATTATGCTTTGAGCTGCTGTATTTGCTGTCACTTTGGACTTTATGTAATTGCTGCTTCACTGTATTTTTGTTATCTTTTGTACTTTTAATTTTAAAATTTTGATTTTTAATTGTTTTATTTTTATTTTTAATTTTAACTTTAATTATTTTATTTTTGGGTTTCGTCAACGGACTCCTAATTGTACTAATAGCTTTAGCTTTTTCCGTCTCTTGCTTTAATTGTTCTCGAGCAAGAGATATTTTCCTTAAATCATTGTTTTTCTTTTATTTTCTTATTCTTTAATTTAAGAATAAAACCACATAGGAACTCCGTACCCGTTGCTCTCATTGTATAAATTCATTCTAGAAATACTGTAAATATTTTATTTAAATGTAGATTAAACTGGTTTTATTTTTTTATGCCTAGCTTTAAAGTCATAGTAGTTTTTTGAAAAAAATCTTCGAAACAAAAGTAATTTCTCAGATATATACCACCACACTCCTCTGTACTCATTTATCCATTACCACATTACTTATGCTTTAAAGTTAAGTAATCTACAATACTATTAACTACAGACAGATAGATGTATTGATATTGCATATAATTTTAAGCATTCAAATATATACATTTATGATTTCCAACAGTTTTTTTAAATTCTCTGTTTTCCAAGAATACTTATCTTCTTTAAAATTGCAAGAAAGCTAAATTTAGAAAAGAATACAGAATTTGAAAGAATTAGTTGATCACAAAATGATGAATTCAAAAGACTGACTGGCCTGATCAATTAATTAATCTTTTAATTATAATTGTAGGAAAAAAAAAAAAAAATTTTAGTAACATTAACTATAAAAAAGTAAGATATAACTTTTTCTACATCAAAAACTGCAACATTTGTAAGTTGAGAGCTTCTTTGAGATCTACCATTATTTTATAAATTCTTATATAAAAATAATAATCATTGATATATTAAATACAAAACTGAATTTTTATTTTAATGATTTATACAACTACTAATAAGTCATTGTATTTGAATTAATGTCTTTTTTATTGTATTTTTTTATCTTTACTATGGATGAGTTGTTTTATTCATAAAGATGTATGTTTTTTAAAAACTTGTATAATGGAGATTTTTGTAGAAATTTTAAAACAATTCAATTTAATTTTTATTTTATTTAAATTTAGTTAGTTTAAAATATACTAGGAATTAAATTGTAGTCTTACTTCCTCATCTTTTGTTTCTGAATATGAATATTCAGAATTTTTAAATTATTTTGAAGATACAATTGTTTTTTAACCAATTGCCTTTCTAAATCTAATTCATGATTCCACTCATTTAGAATTGAAGTACTTCATAAAATTATTTCTTTTATATTACACCCATTTAATATTTATTAGAAAAAAATATTGATAATGTTCTAAGTTTTCATTTTAGAAATCCATTAGTAATGGAGTATGAAATACCTCGTCGCCCACATACTGTTGGAGCTTTGCCAAAAGTGTGTTCTCAGTCTGAATTAATCATGACTCTGTTACAGGAAATAGAAAATGAGGCAAAAGGCCCAGTTTCTAGACCGAGTAGGTTTTATGGTTTATTAAATAAATGTAGATGATAGTTGTAAATTCTGTCAATGTTTTATGAGTTTTCTATATAATTTTTTAATGGTATGGGCATGAATCTCAAAGTTGTGCACTCAACTCCAATTAATATTATTTGATTTTTATAAAGGCAATATGTTTTTGTCTTTCAATTGATTTTTATTGATAAATTTTACAGGCATTTCTCAGATTTTCAAGAGCTTAATTTTCTTTATTTAACAGCTGATTTATATTCAGGATTGCAAAGGAACCATAAAATATACAAGTGGAATAAATAATTTGAGGCGTTAAATATCATGTATGTTAGTAACTAATTTTGTATTAAATATTGTATTATTCATAAATCAGTTATTTAGGATGAATGTTTCTAAAAGACAAAAGTAAATATTACTTTTACGTAAAATATTTTGAAAGTTATGGCATAATATTATGTTCATATTTGAGTTGCTGTTTTTAACAAATGAAATAACTCTAGTATTTTTTTTTTAAGCTAACAGATGAAAATCTTTAGTCAATTAACAAAAGGATACCTTCTTTTTTTTTTTTATTTATTTATTTTTTTTTATCAAATATTGATTGAATAATTGAGTTTCAATAATCCAAGTTAATAGGCAACAACTTGTAAATAAGCTTGGATTACTTAAAACTCTGATTAAGCTGATTTTGTATCCTAATATTAATACATCCAAAAATGTACAGAAAACCGATGCAAAATCACTTTGTAAAAAATAATATTAGCATAAAATTACTAATTGGTTTTTTTTTTCTCCCCTGAGGATGGGGAGGGGGTTGTTAGGAGTAGAAATTTTCTTGTTGTATTATCATATGGGATTTTATTAAAAACTTTTGAAATAAAACATCTAATTGCCAGATCTTTGTCTTGTGCCAGACTTTTTGCAATTAAAATAATCTTTTCCTTTTACATATTAATCTTCAATTTTATCTGTTTTCTTTATCTTATCTGAATCTAAATACATGAATTTGCTGTTATGCTTATTCTGTTATTGACAAATATATCATTTTAATCTTTAAAAATTCTATATTGTAAGGATACATTTCTGAAATAGACATTTTTGTCAATCATTGAGACTAGTCATACACAATACCCTGCAAAGTTGGTAAACAAACAGAAATTCTAAGAAAAACACTGGTGAAAAGATTTAAAAACATACAATTAAAAAAAATGTATCTAAATCACCCCGAAATTAACCTCAAATTGATTAGTTTATCTAGACTGAAAATAACAAACCTTAAATGTATAATAAATGTTGCATGTTGTTTCATTGATTGGCACATCATCAGAATCAATATGTCTTTTCTAAAAAAATAACTTTTTTTCTTTAAATATTTACTCTATAATTGCAGCAATATCAAGTTCAGCAGCTTTTTATTTTTCGTAAAACCAAAATTCACACTAAATAAAAATAATAATAAAAGTCACAGATATTTTCAATTAATAATAATTTTATTTTTCTCTTTAGAATTACCTCAGAAGAATTTTATGAAAGAAAATTTGAAAAGATTAAAAGATATTCAAACTCAAGCTAAGAAAAAAATGGCTGAGAAGCAACCTTTGCAACCTCTCAAAGTTCCCAATCGTTATCGAGATGTTCAACCTAAAATATTAAATAATGTAAGTTTTCTGTTTGATACTTTTCTAATCTCTTCATTTTATGTATATCTTATATTACTAATAGAAAGAAGGGAGGGGGGAATTAGAAATTAAAATGGCTAATTTTTATCTCAGGAACAGAAGGCTTTTTCTTTTCCTTCACAGTAAATGATTTATATATAAAGGAAAAAGTAAAAGTTAGTAATATGGCGAAATTACGACATCATGTTTTTACTTTGTGACTGACAAACTGAGATAGATATTTTCTCTTTTTCAAAAATTTTGCTCTCTGTTTCTTCTCATTACATCAATTAATAATTTTACAGCATGATAATAATTTTTAATATATATATGCTTTTTATAATAGTGTAAAAAATATTGTGATTCAAATGTAAGTTAATAAAATAAATTAATTACATCAAAAACATTTTTGTAGGATATTAAATTTAACAATATTTTTTGACATTTTTAGATATTGTCAAAAGAAGAAAAAACATATAACAGACATTTAAATAATGTCCCTCCTAAAACTGCTGGACCATATAGAAGTCAGCCTCCAATGTCTCCATGCTTGAGACCAAAGTCAAATCAGATGAGTGTTTCTCATCACTACAGTTCTCTTCCTGACTTGAATCATACAGAAGATAATGACCAGGTTAGAAGTCACTTTTTGATGGTATTTCCTACTGTCTTAGTATTATTGCATTCAATAAAGAAATTTACTTATGTATTATAGGAAGAACAGTTTCATTTGATTGTTCTATTATAAAGAAACTAGATTTTGCTGGGTGACAGAAACTAATTTTTTATTTTCCTGAAAAAAGATGTAGCTTTGCCATTATGCCTAAAAATCTTTCATATTTATGACAGTTTAATTCACAAAGGAAGTAGAGAATATAAAATATTTTCACATAAAAAATATTTGCATAAATATTATAAAGTGAAGATAAATTTGTGTAGGAATGTCTTGTGCACAAATATTTCGTGCAAAATGAAGGAAATCAAATGACATAATTATTTTTTTTATTCATTTTAAATAAAAATAAATCAGACTAATCTTGTTTGTATTAGAAATATGATTAAATTATTATTTTGTCTTTCTATACAAAGCTTGTAGTTAACATTAAGTATTTTTCTCATATATAACTTTCATCTGTGTGATTATAATAAATTACATTTCGAGGTGGATTTTTCTTTTTTTCATTGAGTAAAATTTGAGCATGTAAAATTTTGTGTAATTTTAGTAACCTTTTTTTAATATTATGTTAGCATCCAGAAACTTCAAAAGATATAGGAACTCCTAAAAGTGATGCAGAATCTGATAAAAGTTCTTGTCTTGCTCCTTCAAAAAAGAAATCAGAAGTTTGTCATCGCTTGGGTCACGTTCGAACTAGTAAGCTCACTTTTTGTGGTTTATTTTATTTATTGTGTTTATAGATCTAGTATGCAAATAAAAAAACAATTAGTTTAATTTTTAATGATATTGTTTATATACATTTTCATATTATTAAGTTAATATAAACAATTACTTTAAGTGAGTAAATTTACTAATCCCAGTTCATCTTTAAATTATTGTCTTATGAATTATAAAGAATAATGTAAAATTGCTATTCTCTAAAAATAAAATTATAATTTTTAAATGATGAGTTCTCATATTGATCTTTAAATGAGCAGTTCTGGGAGACAGTTATTGAACTCAAAATAATGGCAATTGTGCAGTTAGAAGTACTTTTAACTTATGAACTAATATGTTGTCAATGAACAATAGGCCTTCAAATTCTAAAACAAAGATAAAAATAATAATAATACTGATATTAATTGGCAAGTCTGGAGATCCAAGCATGAAAAACCAAAATTTTGAAAAATTGTCCTATGATAAGTAAACCTTGATAATTTTAGTAAATTATCAGCTAGTGCTATATATAATTGAAAAGGAAATTAAATAAATAAAAAAAAATCTAACTCATTGAAAATTATTTATTTTTAAGCTTTATTCAAAAGATATTTACAATCAAAATAAAATATATTTCATTGAATTTAAAAAAGAAAGAATTTTCTCAGAAAATAATGACCTTATTGAAAAACCATCCTGGTTTTTTTTTTTTCCTAAGTTATATATTTCGTGCATATCTCAATTGTTGTAGAACATTCTCATTTGTTACATTTAAAAGCTAATAAATCTTATTTCTGCATGTAGGCACTTATATTTTTAAAACTATATAAAATAAAATTTGAATGTATGTTTTGTACTTCTAAAAAAATCTATTAATTAAAAAATTCTATTAAAAATCAATAAAAATTGTTAATTTTTAAAAGCATTACATTCATGTTTTTGTTTTAAAAAATTATGGCTAATTCAATAAAAATAAATTTCCCTTTTAGTTTAACTGAAAGAAAAAAACAATGGGAAATGGAGAAAGAGAGGCAAATGAAATTAAGAGAAGAAGCAAGTATACCACAAGGCTATACATTGTTACCCGATGAAGAAAGAATTGAAACTTTAGAGCTTTTAAAAAGTAACTATATATTTACTTTTAATTACATTAATATTGAATATTACAAATTATGATTTTAAATTCTTATCACATAGAGAAATTATTTAAAATTTCTACTGATATATTTATGCATAATTTAATTACTGTTATTTTTCTGTAAAATTTGGTAATTAAACAATTAATAATTATTTACTTATATTTATGCATTACAAATCTACTTACTATTAATTAAGACTTTATATATACATATAGTCTGCCTATAGATCATGTTGAATGGTAAACAACTAGTTTAACAAGTCAAACGGACAAATCAATTACTTGTTAGGGTGCTAGTCATATATAAATGGAAGAAAACTGCTTTGAAAGAAAAAAGTATAATAGTTGCTGTTGAGTTTTTCATCTAATTTTTCTTTTTAATGTCATGTAATCTAAAATGTTAATTATTAGAAGTTTAAATTCTTTATATTGCAATTAAAATCTCCTAAATGATATTTCCTCCCTTATGATGCTGCCCTTTTGAATCTGCCCGACTTGCCCATTTTCCACATGATTGTTGGTCAGACATTATATATATATATATTATTGTAGTAGCAAATATTATGGAAACTTTTTGATATAGTTACTTATTATAATGTGTACAGTTTCCCAATAATTATATTATATTAGTGTAATTGCTTTTATTAATTGTCATAGTTTAGTCATAGTCATAGTCATAGTTTATTCCACAGTTTCTTAGGGTTAACAAACTTCCTTAACTGACAACATAAATAACAATTTCCTGATTTTTTGCATTGAATATGAACATGACAAAGAAAAAGTTTGTTGAATGCTGAAAGTCTTATTATCAGGAAATAATTGTATGTCATATGAGTATTTTCTATTATTTAAAGTTACAATAATCATACAAATTGGGGGTATTGTACACTTTTGTAGCAAATCTTTTCCAATTTTTCTAACTTTTCTTTCATCACTACTAAATATAGATATTTTGGCTTTATTAATCCAGAACATTGTTATAATTCTTAGGATCAATTCATTTTATTTTTAATTTTTAGAAATAAAAGTGACTTTTTCTTCTGAAGTCTGACCTTTTAAGCTGCTTCAAATGATTAATTCATGTTTATAACACATTCTCATTAATCTTTTAAATTTGGTTCACATGATTCTCTTCTTATGGGTGTTTTTTTAATTCTTTCATTTGTTGTTATGTTATGAAGGTTTTCTTAACTAAATTTTAAAAACACAAATTTTTTTCAAAAGTTTTCCATAATTTATTGACAATTTAATGAACTTGTTTTTTTGCACATCTATTTCTATATATATTTGAAAATTAAAATGTATTCTTAATTTCAATTGATATTAGTTGTTTGAAAGGGATGGCATAGTTTGAAAAAATCTCATGCATTAAACCACACCTTAAAAAAAAAAAAAAATTATTTGAGGGTGGGTGTTATTAATTTCAGATTCCTTGTAAAACACTTGAAGGCATTTCATCATGCTCTTAGTATTTAATATTTATCTAATATGTTGTTTATGTTTTGAAAATATCTCATAGTAATTTAAAAAAAAAAATCTATTCTTGTTCCCAATCTGCATATTGAGTCGAATGAATCCATATTTTTGAGAAAAAAAATGTAATACTATTATGTTTTTGTTTCTTCTATACATCAATATTATTGTTACTTATTCAATAAATATATTTTATTAAAAAATTAAAATTACAAAAATTAATTCATTAGAAATAAAATTTCAAATTTGTTAAATAACAAAAAAATTTTACATGATATTAGCTTAATATTTAAAAATTAAACTAGACATTTTTAAGTTTGTTTATTATCTTTATTTTCTTCAAAGGCATATTTATATGTACAGTTAACCAAATGTTTTATTGCTTTAATTAGAAAAATATCAATTCGATTTTCAATTTTTTTTTTTTTTTTTTTTTTTAATTTAATTCTCTTAGACCAAGAGGAATTAATCCAAAGTCTTGCTGTGTTGCCGATAAGAAATGATACCATTCGACTCAGAAATTATAAAGAAGAACTGGAGCGACAATTGGCAAAAGTTGAAGAAGGAATCAAAATATTTTCTAGACCAAAAGTGTTGATTAAAAATGACACATAACTTTGATTAATATTGGCTTTTATCAAAGAAAAAAAAAAAGAAAGAAATTTTATGCTGAGTGCTTTTAGTCCTTAATGTAATGTTTTTAAATGTTAATTTGTTTGTTAGTAAGAGTATAGAAAAATTCTTCGTTATATGTGACTAATATATGTATATAATCTATATATATAATTCATACATTTTATTGTGTTTTTCATGAGTAAGTAATTTATTTTAATAAAATATTTTTATATTCTTAAGCAATGAATAATCATCTTTTGTTTCTTTTATAAGAATAAAATTCAACTGATTCCCATACAAACAACAAGCCTATTCTTAACCTTGTTACATGTCACCAAAATAAAATGAATTTTTGACTGTTATTGTTTGGCTTGTTTAATAAGAAAGTTAGCTTAATTTCTAACTTGCACTTCTGTAATTTTAATTCTAAAATTGATAGAAGAAGACCGGTATTTTCTCTTTATCGCAGGAAAAGAATAATTTTCTAAATAAAAAAGACTAACAGTAGGCCCCGTTGATTAGAATATATTTGAACTTATTTAAAATTCTCGAAAAAAAAAATATTTGTATTTTCTTCATAAATAAATCATGAACATGCTAAACCCTTGAATCTTTCAAATGGGTAATATCAATTCTAAATATCAATGGTATTTTTATTATTCTGGAATGATAATGGGCAAGATTTTTTTTTATTATTATGGAATATAATTAGAATGATAACTTCCTGTAAAAGTTTAAAGAATTTTGCCTCGAAAGAAACGGCTCTAGATATGGAAAAAAAGGAAGTAAATTTGCCCTTATATTTGGTGTCATATTTGGAAGAAACTAGGTAAATTAAAATGTGTATAGTCAAAGATGCTGTCGTGTCAACATGTATTCATAAATATTTTTGTATTAATGTAAAACTTTTTGTAATATGTAATTCTTGCGTTGTGGTGGTATATTTCATGTGTGTCCCTTGGAAGGGTGTATTTGATGGCCAATAGTCTTTACCAAAATTTTCTGATAACCTGGTCACTGCACCAATTTTTATTTTATGTTGTTTAGAATTTTAAATCCTTAAAATAATAACTCGTATCTAGGAAGAACACGCTAAACCGTTTTCCCAATACACACTCTAAAAATTCATAATAACCCATTTAATATTTTACCCTAAAATTCGCAATAACCCATACCACATATAAACCTACAGGTTCGAATGCCTTCAGACACTTACACAAGTTGGATAAAGATACACATACACATGATATAAAACAAAAGCAAAAAAATAAAATGTATTTATTAATATTTACAATTTATATAATTAAAAATACGTCATACAATTAATATTATATTTTCACAAGTAATTTCTAATAAGCTTTAATCAATTATAATATACATACAATGTAATGCAATAACAATTAATAAAAAAAAATATGATTCAGGACATATTTTTTGCATTCAAGAACACATAATGCAGGTCTTCCGACCAAAAGCCAATCCCTCTGCATGGGCCGCAACTGTTGGTAAAGTGGAGCTTTTTCCAAAATTAAATTCTTTTATAGCAAAACAAAGTCACTCACATGTATTGATTATACATCGACGGTTTGCAAGCACCAAATCTTTAATTGTTTGGACGTGAGCTTCGTCGGTTGAGGTTGGTGGTCGACCAGAGGGGCCCTTCGTCTTCAAAGCGTTCTCTTCCTTCTTTGAACTGTTTATACCACTTGTAAACATTCCTTTCTTATATAGGAATGCTCACCGAATGCCTTCTGCAACATGAAATAGTATTATGTTATAGAGAGAATTTAGAATATATTTACTTAAAAATGTTTTACATTCAATTTGAAATTCTTTTTGCATTTTTATATACTGAATACACATATTTTGCTAATATTAAATAAACCCAGGTAAATGTTTTTCTCTTTTTAATTTATGCAAATAACCATATAATTTCTACTAATAATTGATCATTTCATTTAATTAGATTTCAAATTCTTTTAATGTGTCTTTATAAAAGTTATTTTTCAAACTATTTTTGGACCAGCGCTAAAATCAGTATCATTCTATATAAGCGCGTTGTTCACGTTCGAATCCTGGTGGTGGCATAGATGTTTGTTATTGGTTCGGAATCCGCGTTAAACTGTAGGCCCTGGTCTGTTTATCCCTCGTACGCACAAGATGTCCGTAGAGGTGACAAACCAAAACAAAATCACTCTAGATCGCTTATTATCGATTACTCTAGATCGCAGATTTCGAGATAGTATATTTTTTTTTTTTTTTGCTGGGCTGGGCGGTCAGCCCCTACGCCCCACGCTCTACAGTCATATTAGTCCGGGACCTACGGTTTAAAGTGAATTCGAACCACTACAAACATCCATGGCGCCGCCAGGAACTCTAACCTGTGGCACTGAGCGCCAGTTACTGGGCCATCAAAATTAGATTAAGAGTTAAATATTAATGTTCAAAATATAAGAGTTTTAAAACAATTTCTAATGTAGTATAAATAAATTTGTACAAAGACAAAATTATTTACCAAAATAATTTTTTCTAAAAGTCAACAAATTGGTGAAAAAATTTTTAATTGAAAAAACAAATCAAATTAAAAGCCTATAAAAAACATGATAGTTAAAAGAAGCAATTCTAGTGTATATATAAATTTGTACAAGAAAAAAATGCAACATACCAAAATAATTTTTTTTTTTTTTTTTTTTTTTTTTTTTTTTTTTTTTGAAATTAAAAAATGGAGGAAAAAAAAAAAATAGCAAATTAAAAAGTCAAACTGAAAAACATATTCTTTGACAAAAAAAAAAAAAATTCGTAAAGGAAAAATCCTTCACCGAAATATATTTTTTTATATAACTTATTAAGTTTTGAAAAAATTATAAATTAAAAAAAAATGTACTCTCCTTATAAAGGAAGCTTGATACTTAAAATTTTTAAAATTAAATTATAATAAATTTCACATTTTAAACTTTTTGCTTTAAATTATATATATATATATATATATATATATTTATTTATTTATTTATTTATTTATACGAATCAATGGTAATAAGTTCATAGCATCTTGAATTTAAATTTCAAATATTGTGGCGAGATCGTTGTGATGACGAAATTTCAGTGAATGTGATTGGTTAGTACACTTTTACGGTACAATTCGGGGGGCCAGCCAACACACAGAACGACCCTTTCTCTATATCAATGACCTTGAAAACTCGTTATTCCGCCTTAGCTTGAACACAGGAGAGTTAACGTGCATCTGTACTACTAAGCCTATATTTTTTAATCCTGTAAGTACTTTTCTGATAATATTTAATCTTTAATGATCATATCTCTATCATTAGCAAATTGTTTAGGGGTTAACACTAATATTACAAATAGTTTTTGTATATACTGTATAAATTATTTCGTGTAAAAATTCTTGCGAAGTTGAAGTTGTAAAAATTCTTAGATCACTGATTTATTATTGAATATCGAAATAAGAAATAAAATTTAAATTAACTATTTTATTCATTCCATATCTTTTGTTTATTTTTTTAAGAATTCAAAGGCATATTTTAATATTAAAATAAAATTATATAATATTAAAAAGAAAGAAAGAATTCCTGTGTTTTAAAAAGAAAATGTGTCGCTGAGAGTTACAGTTAAAAAAAATATATTTCTGTATTAAATGTTGTATATACATATAATGTCATCAGGCTTCATTCCTACTACTAAGAAAAAAAGGCCCTCGCGATCTTGCCTATAGAAAAGTATAAAAATTAATCAGTAACTGTTATTTTGCAATTAATATTTAAAAATTTAAAGTTTTATTTATTAAATAACTCACTTGCAGAATATTCCAAACACTGTTTGTGTCATGGATGCTGTAATCCGGCCTCTATTGTACTTCCTTTTTGTCAGGAAGGTTTCATCTAGTAAGATGGTTTTACCTAAAATAATGAGCAAATTTAATATGGACGAACATATGTAAATTGATGTGTCAATTTACGATCAATCGAATAATTTAATTACCTGGACCTCCCAGTTGCTTCAGTGGTGTGAAGCAAAAACTTCTGCAATTTCTCTGAAGTAACTATAATAATCTCCAACGGATTCACTGGAGATAGTTGGTTCGTTACGTATTTGCCTCCAATTCATTATGGTATTAAGTACATCAGTTACTTGCATTTTTAACAAATGCAAATGACATCATCAAAACGTCACGAAACGGCAATTTGCTATTTTCCATAATGGTATTTTTAGTGGACTTACCGTTCCGTAACATTTTTTTTTTGCTACGTTCAGAGCAGACGTAACGAAAACCCAATTTCCTGGAAGGCATCTTCTGGCTTTTGGTTTCAGATCCGCATAAAGGACAAGCAGGGCATGGTGACAAATAAGTTGGAATTAAACCCACTTCCTGCATGAACTTTATTGCAGTTTCCTCCGTGGCAAGGATGAGGTACCACGTAATGATGTTGAAGCCTTGTAGAGCTGGATGCATTCTAGTGTATTAAATAACAGGAATTAATCAATTTTGAAATTAAATGCACTGAAAGGATTAACTCAATTAAAAAAAAAAAATTAAATAACGCTTAATTTGAGTATAAAAGTTGACAAATATAAACTGAATGAATAAAATAGCGATATTAAGTTTCATTTAATTCAAAAGGATGAAATTAAATATTATAACATTATTTAGGAAAAAATAACAAAATGAAAAGTATTTTACATATAATTACTTTCCATTAGTAGATTTACTGAAACGTTACATGCATGATATATACCTCATAATTACAAATTAAATAATAAAAAGAAATAGAAAACTAAGACATGATACGTTTTTCTAGCATTTAGGAGATAATGAAATAATAGGTATTTTAGAATTACATAGCTTATCTTAATAGAGGATAGAAAATGTCAATTGGCAATTTAATTTTATGTAACGAAGTTTAACTTTGTGCAACTAAGTTTAAAATAATTAAAATTATTTAAATTAAAATAATTAATTAATTAATTAAAACTAATTAATAAATAAAATGTATATTAGGAGGTACTAAACTCACTTGGTCTGTGGATTATTCAACACGAAAGGAAAAGAGCTACAGAAAAAACGCACTTTCCTTATGAGAGCTCAAAAAGAGAATGAACACTTGACCAATTTCAAGCTGTGACCTATGTGACCCCACCCCCGATGACGGCGACAGTGCCAGCGGCGAGTGGGGTTCTTCTCTGACAAAAAGCAACGGAGTTTCTGGGAATCTGAAATTCCCCCTGTACCCTCCGGTTACTTAAGTAGAAATAGTATAAATTACTTAATGATATTTGCAGAAAAGAAATTAAAATCAGAAATTTTATTGTTAGTAATTGAGATATTTGAGAATAAGCCATAGCTCAGAAGTATGAAAGGAGTAGTTGACGAAAAATGAAAACTTTGCACGATGCTTGGGAATTATTCTGCAAGATTCAAAGAATCAGAGTCCATAAAACTCACAGAAATAAAATAGGTAAAATAGGTAAAGGCGTCGAGAGAGGAAAAGAGCAAGAGATCCCAGAGCGGACGATATACTAATTGCCTTTAAGAAAAATTTGAAATAAGTAATGCGGCCGATCTTTACAAACAAACTAAACCAAGAATTTGAAAAGAAACTATGTCATACAAGTAAGGAAGCCGGGGAAAAATAAGTAAACCTATATAAAGAACATAATACTTCTGGAAAGATAATAAATAATTCACAATAACAGATTGAACCCATTTATTCCAAAAGACACTAAAAAAAAAAAAAAAAAAAAATTTAATTATTTATATATTTTAACTATTGTGAATTACCCTTCAACTAAGCGATAAGCAACCTCACCATTGCCTTGTGCAAAGCAAACAACTCAAAAATAGCTACCGAATTTCATCTACCAAAACGCGACAAATTTTTTATTATTGTAGTGTGAACTATTAGCAAAAGAGGCCACATTTATGGAAAGACAGCTCTTGGTTTTTGCATCACGATAATGCGCCGACTCACACTGCATTGATTCTTCGTGACTTTTTCCATATCGTTCCACAACCACCGTTTTCACCTGATTTAGCACCGTACAACTGCCGCCTATTCCCCTAAACCAGGGATGGGCAAACTACGGCCCGAGCCAACGAAACGGTTCTATCCGGCCCACGGAAAGAATTTTTAATTTGCCAGTACTAGGCAAATAAAAGAAATATATATTATATATCCATCTCTTTTTTTCTACTTTGATTAAATATTTTTTTTCTTCCTATTTTCCAAAGGACTTATGATGTTTTCACTTTCTCTATTTTTGGTCTACAAAAATAAATCGACGGAAATAGCAGGCACAGACAGCTTTCAATCGGTAAAGTGTTAAAAGCGGAAGTTCTTTGTTAGTTAACGCCAACAAGCGTTATCTCTGTATCGGGGAGCAGACATATGTGAATCCTAATATAGGTGAATTAGACCTCACATGTGACAGACTGCGCATTTTAAGCTCCAGCCAGCGTCTTTTCTTTAGGCGAGTTCTAATATTATTGATTGCGAATGGGGCCTGAATGGCCGAGTGGCTGACGCTCGGTACCACAGGTTTCGGGTTCGAATCCCGGCGGTGCCCAGTGGCCCGCCGGGTTACCACGGAAAGTGGCGGCACCACAGTTTGTAGTGGTTCGGAATCCACTTTAAACTGTAGGTCCCGGTCTGTTTAGCCCTCGTGCGCATAAGATGACCGTAAAGAGACAAATCAAACTTATTGATTGCGTATGGAAAGATTGAGGACGTATAGCATCATTGTGAATAGTGGTGAAATTACTAAAAGTATAGCGTAGCTAGTGCTTGTTTGGGTTATTCGTGAAATATTTCAAAAATAAGATATATATATATTATTGGTTAATAATGTTATAAAATATTAAAAGTAATAATAAATGGTTATTAATATTATAAATATTTTTAAAATTTTAGAAAAATTTATCTTGGCCCACCATGCATTTTTTTTTTCTTCCATTTTTGGCCTGCGACCGAAAAAAGTTTGGCCATCCATACCCTAAATTCAAATGACCACTCAGGGACACCGTTTTTGAGTCGCTTGAGGGGAGATTCAATGTGAATCGGTGCGCATTTTGAAGGCCATCTCTGCCTATGAATTTTTTAGCATGCATTGAGGATTGGAAAAAAAAAGTTGTCATAAGTGCAATGTGTCCGGAGGGTATTACTTTGAAGGCGATGAAATAAATTTGCAAGAATAAAAGAAAGAGTTTTTTGAAAAAAATTAAATTGGTCTAACTTTTGGGAACAGTAGTAATGTTTTTATAATATGCATATAATTAATTTCTATTTTCATGTCTTTTTTCAATAATGTGTGTATTTATTTTAACATATTATATACTCACTTGGGGGACTGAATGGCCGAGTGGCTAGCGTTCTGGTGCTCGGTGCCATAGGTACAAATTTTTCTAAAAAATCTATCAGATTGCACGGACTGAAGAAAATCTCGAAAATGCCTGTGTGTAAGCCCACGAGATCGAAAAGTATTCACAAGCTTCACGACTGCATCAAGCACAGGTTTCATATTCAATGCAGATTTACACAGAGCATCTTGATGTATAATAACACAATGTAGTAGAATAATGTAGAAAAACAACGTTGTTCCCGGGATAGTTTTGATTAAAAAGAGTTCAAGACATACAGATTTTTTTTTCCTGTCATATCTGGTGCTCCATCGGCCGTAATATTACATATATTTGTTATAGGCACTTTCAAAGTTAAAAGTCCTTCCAGAAATTCACGAAAATATCACATCCCGTTGTAGTTTCCTTTAAAGAACGCATGCATGCCAGTTCCTCGGTAATTTCAAAGTTCTCATCAACACCTCTTATAAATAATATTAATTGAGCAGTATCATTTATATCAGTGCTTTCATCGATAGCTATGGAGCCAAATTTAAACTGCCAATCTTTGA
>BPLR01012763.1:0-23627 GCA_021605095.1 Caerostris extrusa | reverse complement strand
GATGCACTTCTTTGGCGCAACAGCCTTATGAAGGGCCAAAGCAGCCTGCCTCTTGGCAGATTTCGAGATATGAGATGGTTTCTTTTTACGGAGTAGGGTTGTCATCCCTACGCTCAACGCTCTACAGTCATATTAGACCGGGACCTACGCTTTAAAGTGTATTCTAAATCATTACAAATATTCATGGCACCACCGGAACTCGAACTCTAAACTTGTGGCACCGAACGCCACAGCGAGAAATGATTTACCATTGCAAAATCTAGACACAATTTAGTGTCAAGCAGGACATTGTATTATCATAAATAAAACTCTTACCACTTTGGGCTGGAAAAATTTAAGTTAATAAAGGTAGTTTCTCCGTTATGTACCGGTGATGTTTTTTTTTTTTTGAATCATTAATATATGTACGTTGCGATATTTTAAAAATATTTTGTGCGTATTATGTATGTATGTGTGTATTTGTTATTCTTAAGCGTATTATAAAAACTGTATTCCTTGAGCAGAGTAGAAATACTACACATCTCAACTGATTTGCCTGACGATCAACGTTATTCACTCTTTAAATTGGCTAAATTAATACCTTGATGTACGTAGAGTTTTAAATGATACCATAATCAAAAGTCATAAGACGTTTAAAGAAATACGTTACACACATAGAGATAATTACTTATTTGCCTCTTTTTTTTTATTGAATATCAGTGAACCTTATGTTCCAGTTATGCATGCCCACCGATATATGATGAGGGGACGAAACTTCGTCATTGCCGCAACAGGCCCATGGTGGGCCAAAGCCGCCTGCCTACTGGCAGATTTTGAGACAGGAATTTTCTTTTTACAAGGTAGGGTTATGAGCGCTACGCCCAATGCTATATATGCCATATTATGCCCTGGACCTCTGGTATTAAAGTGGATCCCGAACCACATCAAACATTCATGACACCACCGTGACTGGAACCCGAAATCTGTGGCACCAAGCACCGGACACTTCGGCCTAAAGAAAATTACTTCTAGTAAATTCCTTATCACAGCAGGTGCGCAACGGCAAAACTATTCCCTCCCTCAGAACTCTAACCAAGTGTAAAAGAGGCCGTAATGGATAGCATTTGAAGAAATAAATCATCCGAAAACAGAAAATCCCTTCTTTTAATGAATAAACTAATTATATGGTTTGGACAACAGCAGGATTAGCCTTCTGCTGTCAAATGTCTTATAAATTGTATCCAAATTCTGGAAAATAAAATTTTAAGAATAATTGTTTATTATTCTTAAAAATTGAAGTGGCCGCCATTTATAAATTATGGCCACCCTGGCCTTTTTAGTAATGGCGACATCAGTATCAAAAACTTTATTTTAAAACTTGCCAAAAATTTTATAATAATCTCTGTCTCATTAATAACTCTGTTTTCAAAACTTGCCTAGCTGCGATTACTCTCTCCTCATTAATTCTAAGCGCCCTCGGACAGAGGTTAATAACCTGCATGCTCCCTGGTGCACCCCACTGCATGAATTAATGCAGTGGCCAACGTTGGGAGGCGGGTCGCGAAATCGAACCCTAGCACTGCACTAATTCTCACCAATCGTCATTCCTTTCAAGCAAGCAGACTCTCCACCCCTTTTGGGCACATCCATTTTTCTTTTAATTTTGTCTTCTGTATTTATTATGTTTTCCTTTTATAATTTAAACATTCTTTCAAACGTTTTACGCTTTTAAACTGTTATTTAGTACTTAACTTAACGTTTAATGTCTAGTTTAATATACTTTTCTCTTTTGTTTACTTTGGGCTGCACCTTTTGGTCTTAGTTCTCTTATGTATCTTGTGTGGACTTTGTTATTTGATTTAAATGATGTCATGTTTTTTTTCACCAGCAAGGCAAAAGTTTTAAGACTCTTGCCAGCCAAACACAATTTGTAAACCTGGAAAGACTACGACGAGGAGTTATTGGTAATTTACTTTTCTAAGTCCTGATGCAAATATTTGAATATCATTATAGAATAATGTATAATTTTGTAGCTGATATTATTTTTTCTAAAACTATTTCATCAAAAGGTTTGATGAGAAATCATCTATAAAATTAGTATGGGCAGCCGGTTCCAGATTGGAATATAAGATTTTTATATTCAATATATAATGTAAACATCTTCAAAATCACACGTAATTTGGAAAATCTTTATATACATATCAGAGCATAGAGGGCAGTTAAAAAAATTTTTAATGGGAAGGAGTAGGGGAGGAAAGGAAGGGAAGAGGGTTGGCCTAGAATCCTTCAGTTCTCGTTGTTATATTTCTGGAACCAGACGTAATAAGAAAGTTATCAAGGGCTCAGTTGAAAAGGTCCCGGCGATATATAACTAAATATAATAAAAACCACAATAAAATTAAATGTATAAGCGTGAAATCCAAAAATATGTGAAAGTAGGCTTATATTTAAGGAAACGTAATGCATAAGGTAGAGGCACTCAAGACGAATCCAATAGTCATATGCAGATAGACACCGGGTAGAGGGCTCACAGTTGAAGTTAGAAGATGCGATATTAATATTGGGGTTCTAAGCTGCCCAATATGACTGACGCTAAAGGATATAATGTGGATCATATTATAACTGTAGAAAAGCATATGGACGTTGATTTCAAGAGTTCTACTGTATATAATGATCATTCTGCTTTAATAGTGTTTTGCATAAAAAAAAACCACACGTTTTCACTTTTCCGCTATGAGTCATATAACGACATTGCGCATGCTCTCATCAGAATTCACCGGTTTACAGCAGAGCTTAAAAATAATTTTTGTATAACTTATCAGCTTTCACTTGCGGTAATTTCGAAATCTTTACACTACTGGATTTCGAATTTGAAGAACAGGATAATATTCTAAAATTGCAAATATCCAGTTCCAGAAAGGAAGGATATTGTTAACGTCTCTTTCTATACTAGACCTATAACGGCTTCAAGAATATGACCACTTTAATCTTTATGTGCAAATATTAAATATATACTATATACAGAACTCTGGTAAAACACAAAATATAATTTACAGAAAATAAATAAATATATCAATTGATTGACAAGTGCAGTTCACTCCACTTTTACTTTGGAGATTTTTAGTATTTTCGAGTCTACGACGAACCTATTTCACCAGGTTTGCGGCAGACCTTAATTAATACACGTCATGATACATGAAACCACAAGGGGTTCACTTTGTAAACAGGCGGAATCTCCGGCCTATTCAGCCACTTCAGAGAAAAAGACAACATTTCTTGTCGACTCGTTGCAGGAAAAAGCCTTTACTCTCCTCCCACTTTTTCAAAAACCTCCCTTTAAGAAATTCAATCAAGAAGAGGTCACCTTTCCTCACTTTTTATTGGAATGGACACTTCCTCACCCAATGGTCTATCATCAATCACGATGCAGCAACTCATGATGTAGTCAATATCTCCAATTATAACTGTTTCGACCTGTGAAGGTCGAACATACAATCGCTAATTTCATGGTGTACCATTATGCATGGCACTGCTTATCTGCTGTCTGATTTGAGTGATAATTTATTGTTATGCACTTGTTAATGAATATAATTCTTTTTCTTCTGGAAACAGAAATGCTTTTTGATTTCTTCCAGTGGGAAAATCAAGGGGATAAGCAAACAACTAGTGGGAAAAATGCTACAATATTTAAATCTATCAAATATAAAAGATTGAATTTTAAACGCTTGTCGGAGGAAAATTATATTCGTTGATTGTATGTAATAAAAAAATTACAAGATGTGTCTCACATATATGCCTATATTGCACTTCTTGCTAATTGCTATTCCTGTTTATATAACTGTCAAACAACCCCATATTTTTCCAAGAAATCCTCAAAAAAGCAGAATTTATTTGGAATTGTATTAATGTTTTAAATATTTTTTAACTAAAATAGTCATCGATTTGTTATATATGTTTTTTAATTCAATTTGCGTCATAATTTTGTTCTTACAATGTATTATCATTTCTACTATTTTTTAAAGATTATTATATGAATTTTCTTTTCTTCTCCTAAAAATTTTAATAATTAATTTTAGAAAATATATTGTTTATTCTTTTAAGAAAAAAAATGAAATGTTAAAAGAAATAAAGTATAAAAACATTTTCAAAAAATGCAAAGAATAAAAAAAAAAAAATAAAAAAAATTTTTTTGTCTGCGGTTGCTTTGTTATGACTTTGTTAATCGTGTGTTTTTCTCTCCATCTGAACATCTATTCATTTCCACAATGAAAATAAAAATTGTAGTGTGCAGGTTGGACAACCGGGTTGTTGTAACTGGGCGGGGTTGGGTTGAGATACTTGAGTCACAGGTTTGAGAATTCGCAGCTTTATTTAAGCGCACGTACAATCAGAGACATACAATATTTAACACATTTAAAGACAGATAATTATAGATTCGCTGAAGGACTTCCCTTCTAACTCGAAACTCGGATACGCGCAGAATGCGAGAAATATACTTCCTCTCTGTGTGAAAGTCTGTAGGCCAACTAACCATTTCACCTGAACGCCACAGTGGGAGCTCCTGCCAGAGCGTAGGAGGAAGCATGGTTACAAAATTTCATTTAAAATTATTCTCGGAAGAAACAGGGTTTTTAACTGCAGATATATGTACGGTTTTACATTTTTAGCAATGTCTTACATGTTTACTCTAATTTTTAAAATTTTAATTAAAAAATTTAAAATTTAATTTTGGAAAAATTCTCTTCTGCTTTTATTCTAATGAAAAATACTATACAGATATTTTAAATTTATGAATCTGTATTTCTTGATATTTCAATTATTTTTCTATTTTATTGAGATTCATGTAATATATATTAAGCAATGTCATATGTTGTTACTTATGAAGAATTGGAAACTGTTATTATTCAGGTAGAGGGTATTGTGAACTTGTAACCGTGGTGTTAAAACCGACATAGAAATGATGCCGTTAGTCTACGTATACTCGTAGGACGGCCAAATAATTTAACATTAATATAAAAACAATTAATAAGAATACGAAAATTAATACTGAAACAAACAACTATTTACCTTTACTTTTAATGAATACTAATATATACAATTACAATCAAATTTAGGATTTTTACATTGGCACTTAAAACAGACTAAATAAAAAATGTTTATAGAGAAGCAATCATAATATTACGCATACCTCAAATGAAATATTCCCATGAGTGTGTAGGCAGTGATTTACCAGTAGCCTCAAAACCTTTTAACAAAAAAGAATGCTACCCGCAAATTCAAAGATGGACATAGATCTATGTTATAAATTATCCAAGTAGCCATTCTCGCAGCAAAAAATTGTGTACCAGGCTCAAGCACTGTCGCAGATCGTTCGCTCTGCTTTCAACGGGTCTTCCTTTTTTGCCCGCAAAAACTCCAAAAAAGGGTCCCACCAAAACCGACCGGTTCTTTTGGACCTGACCGTGTGACCGGGAGGGGTTATCTACCATTCCTGGATTCATACAAAAATAAAGGAAATACCCTTACCCACACACAACAGGATAATTACCAGTCACAACACGTGGTTTCACCTACTCAACTATGTTTCCTCCTACGCACTGCAAGAACGCCCCTTGCGGCGTTCAGAAGAAATCGGCAGTTGGCCTCGAGACTCTCACCCGAGAGGACGTACGGCAAAACGAACATTTTGGTACAGGCGCTGCTGTTAGTTATGAGCTCTCATCTCGAGAGCTGAAAGTGAAATCCTTCCATAAATATAATTAGATGTTTTAAATGAGTAATATGTTGTACACTAATTAATGTATGTGGTGTTGTTTACACGTTTGTAATGAAAATGGTGTGTTCATAAAGTTATGTGTTCTTCAACCCGGCCACCCCAGTTCCAGTTGCACAAACAAACCACACAACGACTACAAAATAATAATTTTAAGAAGCATATTTGGTAGAATTAAGTGCAACAATTATTGGAGAAGAATAAACTTATAAACTTATAAACTATTTAAAGAACCAGATATTCTTGAATTTATAGCAATATAGATGATTAAATGGGCAGGACACTTAATAAGATTAGATGACAATAGAGTAACTAAAAAGACCTTTTTGGCCAAACCATTTGGCGAAAAAGGAGGGTGACTAAAACTTAAGTGGATTGTCTGCCCGGAAAAACATTTGAAAACAATTAAGGCGATTAATTGGAAAACCTTGATCAAGAACAGAATGAAATGGAATGAATTCTGAGGAAGGCCAGGGCCCATCCGGGGCTGTCACGACATTGAAGAAGAAGATGAGTTTATTTTAATTATTGAAACTCTAATATTTAATATTTTTAAATTTTTAAAACTTCTCTTTTACTTTTATGATGATGAAAAGTACAATAGAAATATTTTTCTTTTATTAGCCTGCTTCCATTAATATTTTAATTTTTATTTCTATTTTGTATTCCATGGAAATATTTAAAAATAGTCTGTAAATTTTATTTGTTATAATGTAAAATTAGAATTTTTAATGAAATATTTTGAAGTATTAAAAATATACAATAAATAAAAGATTTATCATTTTTGTGCCCTCATGCTTTAACGGGGTTATATTAGTATTGTAACCATTCTTCCTCCCACACAACGGCAGCTTTAAAACTGTAAGTCCCGGTCTAATTAGCCCAAAGTGTGCACAAAATTACCGTTGAGCGACGAAACAAAAAACAAAAACAAAACAAAACTTACACAATGGCAAGAGTGGGGTTCAAGAGAAATTGTCAGTCGGCCTCGAGCCTCTCACCCGAGAGAAAGTACAGCCCAAACTGTGCTCCAGCTGAGAAACGTTCAGCATATAGTCTCTCATTCCGAGAGTAAATATATTTAGTGCATTCCGACGCATTAGTTGACCTACAGACTCTCACCTGGAGAGGAAGTGTATTTCGTGCACCCTGCGGGTAGCCGAATATCGGATTTTGATTTAGAAGTGAAGTTCTTTACAGAATCTATAATTATGTGTTAAATATTGTGCGTCTCTAATTGTATGGTGTGGTATTTGTGCATGTGTAAATAAAGCGGTGAGTTCTCCAACACGTGCATTAAGTATATCAACCCATTAACACCCAGTTACAATCTGGTTGCCCAATCTTAACACTACAGTATGGATTTATTTATATTAAATCTTTTTACGTTTTTAATCATGTTTTATAAAAGTGTATTAAGATTTTCTAAATTTAGCATTAAATAATTGCCTAATAAATTTATTTCTATACTTTGTAGATTATATTTAGTTAAAAAAAAAAACAACGTAACAAATATATTACAAAAAATACATTTTAATTCATTTTTATCCTTAATATTTGTTACTTTTTAAAGATTTGGCTTACTTTTATATTTGTTTCTTTCTTCTTTGCTTTACAACTTTTCGTTCCATTTCTTGTCTTTTTTTCGCTTTCTATTTCATAATGATGTAAAAGTTAAGAATTTTATTAGATAAAATCTTTCTGTACCTACAGAGGTGGAATTTAAAAAAGTTAAGCAGTAATATATAAATAAACACTGTAATATTTTCCCAACATGTTACATGTTTATTTTTTGTATATCTTTATAATAATTTGAAAGATAGAATTACTGTAGTGTTTCTTGATAGATTTGTTTGCTTTCTCAGAGCATTGTTCTTTATTCAATTGCATATTGTAGGGTAATGTTAAAATTTTCATCTTTATTATGTGTTAGTTTTGAAGATTTAATTAATTTATTTATTTTAGTTTTCTATTCTATTTCTTTTAGAATGAATCTTATTTTAAAGGGGCTTTTTTAACTTCAATATTTAATTTTTGATTTATTATATTTCTTTTAACTATGTATAAATATGTACTTTTTGTAAAGAAAATGTTTTCCCTAAAACACAATGAAATTAAAAAAATCTTATATAGCAGTAAGACGCCACTGCGCATGCGCTCATCAAAAGTATTGCCTATATACTAAATAATTGAATAGTTTCTACTGTCATATTTAAATTAGGTTAACCTAATATGCTTTTAGTTGTTTAATTATCATTCTTTTACACAAACTCATAACAAAATTATACATAAATTTATTAAACTTCATGCAACATTATTATTTAATAAGATCATATATATATATATATATATATATACATAATGACCTTAATAAATAAAATATTGAATATAAATAACTGAATATTGTGTGCAATTGTAATAATTATATTCTTAATAATAATATATTAAATAAAATAAGTTTCATAATAACTTTAAATGCAGATAATTAAATAAGTATTATCTACACAAACGGATTAAATCGATATCTTAGTAGTTTAGATATTATTCAATTCCTTCAAGTTCAAATACAAATTCGTTTTTTTTTTTGAACTTGTAGTGGATGACACTCGATGTTAATACAGGTTTTTCAAATTTTAATTCAAAAATTAAATTTAATCAATTAATTTTAGTTTTTTTTTTTGAGATTTAAGTTGCATATATCTACCAATAGATGGCGCCAGATAAACTTAAAGAAAATGAATGAAAATTATTTATAAAGGACTTTCTGCAATATAGTGAAAAAAAGTAGGAATTGACTTAATTTTTTTTTTTATATTACCTGTTTTTTTTTAAAAAAATTAGAGACTTTAAAATGAAGAATATTTTTATAAAGATATTTAATTAATTTTTGTATTTGTATAATTAATATTCCAGCATTTGTATCATCATATCCTGTATAATATTCTGTTTTGTTTAATTGAATTTCAATTGTATAATTATATGTATTACGTCAATCTGTAAAACTAATTTAAATCATAAATTTAAAAAAAAAAAAAAAAAAAAAAACTGACTAAGTAAATACTCTCAAGTCTAATTTTTTCTCTGCACTCCTTTTTAATTATGTCTTGATTCTTTAGAATTAATGCGGATATATATATATATATATATACATATATGTGTGTGTGTTTGTGTGTAGCTACAGAACTCTGATTACACGGTACTCTTTAAAAAAACTCATTTACTGATGTGTTATATAAACAATATGAAGAAACAGCATTTTTGAAGAACAATTTATATTGATGTTTGAAGAAGATATATTATAAACGAAGAGTTAAAATCTATTTTCATCTGTCTTTTTTTTTTCTTTCTATATATCCCACTGACTTATTATTATTATTTTCCTTTACTTTTCTGTTTTCTTAGATTTTAAATAGATATGATAAACTAAAAACACAGAATTAAATTCATCGTGTTTTAAAAAATGTTAATTAATTATTTATCTAAAGCACATCACATTATTTTCAACATTATTTCCATAAATTAAAGAACTTAATCTGTATAATGTAAGACCTAGTATTAAAAGAAGTCCTCTTAGATCTTTTTTATCACCTCGTTCCCCGTTCTTTATCTGAAAGCTATCTCATAGTAACTTAGCACCCTTGTCATTTATTTTCTATTCAAGTTGCTGATTTTGTATTTTCGGGGATCTTCTAACAGATAAAAGTCCCTTTCTTCTCTTAGAATAATAAGAAAGTTCTTAAGATGTTATTGACTCGGTCTCATCTTCAAAATGTTTTTACAGATTTAAAGTGCTCCGAAAGTTGCAAGCTACTGATTTCAATTAAATCACTTCATTTTTATGCATTCACTTTTATATTGTTGAATAAATTTTGCTTTATGTATTCAATAAATGTTCAGCAATCATTTTAATATTTAATACAAGGCTTCAGATTTTTAAATAAAAACTTATTCGAAACTCGGCTATTTAATTGTTTCATGATGTAAGTGTATTATTATATCAGTATATATATATCACTATATATATAACAGGGATAACAGGTATAAAATATTACACAGAAAGAAGACTCAATTTGTAACAATTCAGTCACGTAAATTAAAGAACGATAAAACTTATTATATTGTTACTATGGTTACAACAACAACAACAAAAAGACTGCAATGTTGAAAATAAAAAAAAAAAAAATAAAATCTTTCAAGCAAAATTTATATTAAAAAAATGTTATGGCTGTGAAAAGGTTGCTGCTCATAACTTCATTTTTTGTTAAATGTCTTGATGATGTTATTACCTAAACAAGTCGATTTTACGTAAAATGAAATCAATTCTATACAAGATTTCTTCGTCTTTTTCTTCATTGGCGCAACAACCCCATGGTAACCAACATCCTCCCCCCCCCCCTGCATAACCTGTACAGTAACCTGCAGTATGTACAATTATATTATTTTTAGTAAAAAAAAAAAAACGTCATCAAAAAGCAATATATTTTTGTTTTGAATATTCATAGCAATAATATTTTTTTTCAGGGTCTGAATGGCTGAGTGTCTAGCGCTCTGGCGCTCGGCGCCACAGATTTCGGATTGTGATGTCTACCAAGTGGGATGAGAATCAACACAGCACACACATTTTTTTCTTAAGTCTATAATTTAAAATATCACAAATCCTCTAAAAAAATTAACACATTTATTACATATATTTTGATCAAATTAATATTTCCATAATTATTTTCTTCTCACAAAGATTACAATTTAATATTTCCTGATGTTAACTATATATTATTATTATTATTATTATTTTCTTGTAGATTGAATGAAATTTTTTTTTCATCTAAGTGTTAACCAGAGTTTTATTAGATGTAGACTTCTGTCGGTTATTTCTATCCATTTTTTTCAAGGAACTGTGCTTTAGTTCCACTCAAGTTAAACTAAAAGTCCAGTTAATACAATGCTCATAAAAATCACTCCTACAAAGCGAATTCAACCAATATCTTTTCCAAATCCTTGTTTCATCCAATCTCAATTTATCCTTTGGCTGTAACAGCCCTGGGGCACAATTTCGCAAGAGCTCTTCTTCACACAAATCTGGAAGAGCTTGTAAATCCTTCAAGCAGGGGCCGTAAAGAAGCGCGCTCGACTTTTACGGGCACTCCCGCCTAAGATATGGAACAGGATACTTGTCCTGAATGTGGATGTCCTTCGCTCGGAAGTAAAAATAACGCGGAAGGGGTTTTCTGGAAAACAATAAGCTTGGTATAACAAGAAGGGTTTGTTTATATTAAAATAAAAACGAATATATTTTTTTGTTTTTATTCTATTTTTACTAGCGTCAGTCGGAAATTATGTTGGACACAACGGCGCATATTACTTGGAAGACATAAAAAGCGGCAGAAGGCTACTCAAGTTTGGATTTAATTATTGCAGTAGACTTGCTTAAACAGTATTGCAGTAGTATTACTTAAACTATATTACATTATAATACCATACCGTGGCCATGTTTGAGTGTCCAGAATCCGATTGTAGGGCCCTCATCACTTGGAGGATATAAAGAGCGACAAGTTTGGATTAAATTATTGCAGTAAACAGAATGTTGGTATGCGCTTTAGCGCTCGGTATCACAGGTTTCGGGTTAGAGTCCCGGTAGTGACATGAATGTTTGTAGTGGTTCAGAATCCTCTTTAAATCGTAGGTCCCAGTCTAATATAATCGTAGAGCGTTGTCTTGTGGTTTAGTCAACGAGGAACTACAAGGGTTGAAGATTAAAGTGAAGCTGTATATTACCTGACCTGGTGTACGCTTTTTCTGCACTAGGGGATTAGTAACAACAGCAATGCAATAAAATTTTTTTCTTAAGTCCCTAATTAAAATATCATAAATCCTCCAAAAGAAGTTGCACATTTATTATACATATTTTCATTAAACTAATTTTCTCATAATTATGTCAAATTTATGCTTGTTCAAATTTTTAATCGTTAATAAAATACTTTTTATTTCTCCACTCAAGTTCAAATACATTTTTTTGAACTTGTAATGAATGACACTTGATGTTAATACAGTTTTTTCAAATATTAATTCATTAATTTAGGTTAATTAATTAATTATATTTTTTTTAGATTTAAGTTGCATGTATCTACTAATAGATGGCGCCAGATATTAGAGGAAAATTTAGACTTTATTTATAAAGGACTTTCTTAAATATAGTATATAAGTATATAAAAAGTAGGAATTGACTTAAAATATTTTTTTTTATATTACTTGTTTATTAATAGATGAAAAACAAGTTTTTATTCACAGCGTTAAACAAAAAAAGAATGAATTCGAGTTTGATTAGTTGTAGATTTCTATGTTATTTCTACCATTTTTTTCAAGAAACTGTGCTTCAGTTCCACTCAGAAGTTAATTAAAAGTCTAGTTAACACAATGCTCATAAAAATCACTCCTACAAAGCGAATTCAGTCAATATCTGTTTCAAATCCTTGCCTCATCCAATCTCAATTTATCCCTTAGCTGCAAGAGCCCTGGGGCACAATTTCGCAGAAAGCTCTTCTTCGCACAAATCTGGAAAAGCCTGTAAATCCTTCGCGCAGGGCCGTAAAGAAACGCGCTTGACTTTTACGGGCACTCCGCCGAGATATGGAACAGGATACTTGTCCTGAATGTGGATGTCCTTCGCTCGGAAGTAAAAATAACGCGGAAGGGATTTTCTGGAAAACAATAACAAGAAGGGCTTATTTATATTAAAATAAAAATGAAAAACGAATTTATTTATATTTTTTCTATTTTTCTACTAGCGTCAGTCGGAAATTATGCTGGATATTCCGGCGCATATTACTTGAAGGATATAAAGGACAGAAGCCAAGTTTGGATTTAATTATTTCAATAAATAGAATGTATCACAGTTTACTTAACGTTATTACATTATAATGGCATAATGTGGTCATGGTTTGAATGTCCAGCATCCGATTGTAGAGCGTTCATCACTTGGAGGATATAAAAAAGCGACAAGTTTGGATTAAGTTATTACAGTAAATATAATGTTGGCTAGCACTCTGTCGCTCGGAACCATAGGATTCGAATTTGAGTCCATGCGGGGCCATGGATGTTTATAGTGCAAAGTGTTTGTGTGTAATGTTTGTAGTGTAATTATAATAGGAGATGTTATCTATAACATGAGTTGTTCCATTGTGATTGGTGATAGACCATTAACTGAGAAATGTCTGCTCCAATGAGAAGTGAGTGGAACTGACCTCCCTTTTTGACGGATTGCTTTAAAAGGAGATTTTTTTGGTTGAAGAAGAGAGAGTTCTGTGACGAGTCGACCAGAAGAGTAGTTTTCTTTTTTTCTCAGAAGTGACTGAATAGGTTGGCGATTCAACCTATAATGATCTGTGTTTAAATGTGTTAAATATTATATGTCTCTAATTTTATGTATGGGGTATTTCTGCGTGTGTCAATAAAGTTGAGAGTTCTCCAGCATGCGCTTCAAGTATCTCAACCCAATCACATCCATCTACGATCTGGTTGACTAACCTCGCACTACAGTATTACCATAACATTATTTTTAGTAAAAAAATCGTCGTCAAAAAAACAACATATTTTTATTTTACGTATTCAATACAATAAAATTTTTTTTCTTAAATTCATAATTTAAACTATCATGAATCCACTAAAAATAAATTACAAATTTATTATATATTGTGATCAAATTAATTTTTCCCGTAATTATTTCCTTCACATAATGATTACTAATTTAATATTTTCTAATATTAACCATAGATGATTCTCTTTTATTGATAGATGAATTTTCATAACCAAAACAAATCAATTTGAATTTGATTAGTTGTAGATTTCTATCTGTTATTTCTATCCATTTTTTTGAGGAAGTGTGCTTTAGTTCCACTCAAGTTAACTAAAAGTCTAGTTAACACAATGCTCATAAAATCACTCCTACAAAGCGAATTCGGTCAATATCTTTTCCAAATCCCTGCCTCATCCAATCTCAATTCATCCTTTAGCTGTAAGGAGCCCTGGGGCACAATTTCGCAGAAAGCTCTTCTTCACGCAAATCTGGAAGAGCTTGTAAATCCTTCACGCAGGGGCCATAAAGAAGCGCGCTCGACTTTTACGGGCACTCCCGCCTAAGATACGGAACAGGATACTTGTCCTGGATGTGGATGTCCTTCGCTCGGAAGTAAAAATAACGCGGAAGGGTTTTTCTGAAAAAAATAAGCATGGAAAAACAAGAATGGTTTGTTTATATTAAAATAAAAACGAAAAACGAATATATTTTTGCTTTGTTCTATTTTTTTTTACTAGCGCCAGTCGGAAATTATGTTGGATGCCCTGGCGCATATTATTTGGGGGATATATAAAGCGACAGAAGGCGACTTGAAGTTTGGATTTAATGATTGCAGTAAATAGAATGTATCACAGTTTACTTAAACTGTAGTGCATTATAACCATACTGTGGCCATGGTTTGAGAGTCCAGAATCCGATTGTAGATATTCTCTCGTCACTTGGAGGATATAAAAATGGACAGGTTTGGATTAAATTATTGCAGTAAATATAATGTTGGCTGGCGATCTGGTGGTCGGTGTCACAGGTTTCGTGTTGAAGTTCCGGCGGTGCCATTAATGTTTGTAGTGGCGGAATCCACTTTAAGCCATAGGTCGCAATAGAATATGATCGCAGATCTTTGTCTTGAGGTTTAGTCAGCCCTCGTGGTTTCTCGCTAAAGTGAGGCTGTATATTACCCTTAACCAGGGATGGGGTCTTGTGGACCTAGTGTAGGCTTTCCTGCACTCTGGGGATTGGTGACGACCACAATGCAACAGCATTTTTCTTAAGTCCCTAATTTAAAATATCACGAATCCTCTAAAAGAAGTTACACATTTATTATACGTATTTTGATCAAACTAGTTTTAAAATTATTTCCTTCACATAAAGATTACAAATTTAATGATTCCTAATATTAACAATAGATTATTCTCTTTTTAATTTCTAGAATTAGTTCACACACTCTCTCTCTCTATATATATCTTATTCAAAATTTTAATCGTTATTAAATACTTTTTATTCCTCCATTCAAGTTCAAATACATTTTTTTGAACTTGTAATGGATGACACTTGATTTTAATACAGTTTTTCCATTATTAATTCATTAACTAAATTTAATTAATTAATTAAAGTTTTTTTTTTTTTAGATTTAAGTTGCATGTGTCGACCAACTAGTCCAATAGATGACGCCAGATGTAAGAAGAAAATTTAAACTTTATTTATAAAGGACTTTCTGATATATAGTGAAAAAAAAAGCAGGAATTGACTTAAAAATATTTTTCTTGTATTACTTGTTTATTAATAGATGAAAACCGATTTTTCATTCCCAATGTTAACCAAAACACATCAATTTAAGTTTGATTAGTTGTAGATTTCTATAGAATATTTCTACCTATTTTTTCAAGGAACTGTGCTTTAGTTCCACTCAAGTTAACTAAAAGTTCAGTTAACACAATGCTCATAAAACCACTCCTACAAAGATAATTCAGTCAATATCTTTTCCAAATCCCTGCCTCATCCAATCTCAATTCATCCCTCGGCTGTAAGAGCCCTGGGGGCACAATTTCGCAGAAAGCTCTTCTTTCACACAGAACTGGTAAAAGCTTGTAAATCCTTCGCGCAGGGGCCGTAAAGAAGCGCGCTCGACTTTTACGGGCACTCCCCGCCTAAGATATAGAACAGGACACTTGTCTTGGATGTGGATGTCCTTCGCTCGGAAATAAAAATAACGCGGAAGGGGTTTTCTGGAAAACAATAAGCTTGGTATAACAAGAAGGGTTTGTTTATATTAAAATAAAAACGAAAACGAATTTATGTTTATTTTTAATCTATTTTTGTACTAGCGTCAGTCGGAAATAAAGTTGGATACACCAGCGCATATCACTTGGAAGATGTAAAAATAGACAGAAGTCAAGTTTGGATTTAATTATTTCAGTAAATAGAATGTATCACAGTTTACTTAAACTGGATTACATTATAATATTAATTATTTACATTATTTCCGTTCAATGAAGCCAATTAAAGGAAATTGTTGTTATAACTTAACTTCACAAAATTAAATGTTTGTATTTCATGCTGTTTATTTAAACCTCCTAATATGAACACATCTGTTCACCAAGTAAATACAATGATTGAAAATATATTAATAACATTATTTTGGCGCACGAAAATAGCTTAGCACATAGGCAATCTATGTACTTATCTGGCATGAAGTAAAAGTACTGGTAGAACAGATACAGACTTATTATCTTAATATACAAGAAAAGTGAATTATGTCGTTTAAAATGTTAGTAAGGTTGCACATGTCTTCTCAAACAAAATATAGCCAACGGGGAAGAGTTCAAGGTTGATAGATTCCCCTTTCAAGTAAGGGTTGCCCATTATGTTAGACTTTTGGACGTTTTTTTTTATTGCCTGCTAGACTTTGGAACCGATAATGTGAAGAGGAGAAAGAGAAAATGGAGTGTGCAGAGTCGAGTGTGGAATTTTCCAGGCAGTACCGGAGTGTACAAAAACCCTTAAATGAACATGTTTTGTAAATATTTGTTATATGATTGTTTTTTGTGTGTTATGTGTTGCAGTTGTGCAGTTCTGTCTTTGCAATTTTAATGAATATGACAGCTAAACGTCGTACTTTTATTTTGAGAAATAGTTTAATTTCAATCCATGAACAATACTGAATCAAAACCACACGTATATCCGGCCCTAACTTTTACTATGTTGATCTCGAAAGAGTTGGGAAATTGTGATAAAATGTTTCAAATTCTTGGCGGCAAAGATGTTAATGCAGAAAAATGGAAAGTACGCATTTTAACAGAATATTTAAAAGTGTCCATACTAACTAACTACATAAAAATTACAGTCTTTATCTTCTAAAAGAAGACCATATCGAAAATACCTTGCAAAATATAGAAATAGCCGGTAGAAATTTTTATCTATAATGATTTCTAACTGCAAATGGGAACTATAATGGGAATAAAATTCGAAACATTGATCAATGCTTTAGCTAATATAAAAAATCATAAATGTTGTCTCTCTTCAATTATTTTTTTCACATCATACGCTTGCATCTTTTTAATAAATAAATAAAAATACAATTAAAATACTGTTTCTGTTCATATTCATATCCATACTAATACATTGATTTGGACCACCGGGTGGAATTTACTCAATATAATAAAAACTTTTCCAAAGAAAACCACATGTCAGAAATAACATAAAATGTTAGTTTCTTTATATAAAAATCTCTTTCCATCTGATAGACTTTCTACAGAGAAGAAATTTTTTATGTCATTTTCTATGTATGGCTTATCAGGGGAAAGTGGCTTTTTCGATGGACACATTCACTTCTGTGATGGAACATGGAAGTCGTAGCTCATATCAGCTCCTTGTATATAAATCCGAAACTGGGTTTGCTTGTTTGACCTTTTTGCGATAAAACTACTGGACCGATTTGATTATTTGACAGGCATTTTTTTTTTTTCGTAATTCCCGCTGGATTGGGAAAAAGCGGAACTATCCCAGCGATATACTCACTGTATAATTTCTATAAAAATGGCCTCATATATCTTTAAATATCCTGGACTCCTCTTGTTTCAAGATGGCCTAGAATGAACATTATGTGGATAGACAAAAATTTTAATTAGGGAAACTGGAAGACTACCAATGCAAGATAAATGGATATTCCGATATTGTATCTTTATTTATGACTAATCCTCTGGCGCCCTGTGCCACAGGTTTCGGCTTTGAGTTTGGCGGTGCCATGGATGTTTGTAGTGATTCGGAATCCACTTTAAAAGCGGTCTAATATGACTGTAGAATGGTCTAATAGAAGCGGTTTAATATGACTGTAGAACGTTGAGCGTAGGGCTGACAAATCTACCCCATCAAAAGGGAAAGCATTTTTCTGTTTCGGTTTTTCAATAGGCTGACGGCTATAGTCCAACATGGACTGTATTACCGGGAAGTTAGTTAATTAGTATATCAACCAAATTATATCAACAGATTAACAAAACTTTATGTACTCATCAGGAAATAATTTAAAAATTTCTTTGGATGCTATTTTAAGTTCTCAAGCAATTTGTAAAATTGACCACTAATAAGACTTTTACTCAATATTGCATGCACCTAAAATCCTTTTCTTTCCTTTGTTTGTCTTTTAAACTCAGAATTAGTACAGGAACGGATGCAGTTTTTTTTAAGCCCATTTTAAGATTAAAATGTGTGGTAAATATTAAGTCACCTTATGTGCTTAACGAAGGATTGACACTTTTAATATCAAAGAAACTTAATGATTAAAAATGTTGTCACACAAATTTGACAGCAGATATTCAGTGTCATGCATAATGGGACCTCATAAAATAAGCGATTGTCTGTTCGACCTGCACAGATCGAAACAATTACAGATTGGATATGGACTACGTCATTAGTTGTTGCATCGCGATTGGCGATAGATCACGGGCTGAGAAAGTTTCTACTTCAAAGCAAAGTAAGGGAAGCTGACGCCCTCCCCTCTTGACGGAATTTCTTAAAGTGAATTTTTTTGGAGAATAAAGGGAAGTATGTTCTACGAAGAGTCGACAAGAATTGTTGTTTCTTTTTTTCTCCGAAGTGACTGAATAGGCCAGAGTTTCCGCCTGTTTCCTTGTGGTTTCATGCATCAGGCATGTGATAATAAGGGTCTGCCTCGGACCAGATAATATAGATTCGTTTCGTCGTAGACTCGAGAACCCTGAAAATCTCCGGCCTTGAGTGAACTGAACTTGTGTATCTAACATATATTTTTAATCTTTGAAATTAATGGCTTAAATGTACGAGACTTATTGATTTTTGTAGATGGAGGGAAAATTATTTCACTTTTGTTATATATTGTAACGTCTCGGCCTATGCCAGATAAATAATGGTCTAAGAAGATGGCCACTTACAGGTTCATGGGACTATATATATATATATATATATATAGTCCCATGACGTTACATTAATAGTAACAAAGTGAAATAATTTTCCTCCATCTGCAAAAATCAATAAGTTTCGTGTCTGATTTAAGCCATTAATTTCATCAGTTCATTTTTCCATTCATTTCCTTTTTCCTCCATTCTTTTTTCATATCCCTTATCTTTTTTTCCATTTCTTTCCACACATCCTCTCCCTTTTAAAATCCTTTTATGACACAAAAGACAAGTTCTCCCACGAACAAAAGCTGTGCTGCCAGCGATCGATTAATGGGCTAGCAGATCGATGAGGATCGATTCATCCGCTTGTTTGTACAAGAGTAATTAACTCCTTCCAGAAACAAAAGGATCCAATCAACAAATAATTAAAGGGCATCGCCGAATCAAGACGAATGACGTCTCAGAACAAATACGCCATTACGGGTTTCCCATTTCAGAACTCCATCTTTGGGTTGAATGACGCCTAAATTGTTTTTTTTACTTCAATCTGACGAAGAAAAATACATTCAGGGTTATATGTTGCTTATTATTATTTTACTGTTATAATTTTATTGAATACAAATAAAAATTAAGGGATTTAATGTTAAGCGTGTTTACTTTTGATATATTATTCTCGTATTCTACCTGAGGTGGCCAAAAATGTATAAAATTATAAAATACTAACCACGTTGTTCTGCTAAAAAAGATGTGTTGTAGAAAATTACATATCATGAATATATTCTCAATGTTCCAATATATGTGGATATTAATTTTCATGGATATCGTTTGAACGGTATATAAAGATGAAATGCTGCAGCACCATCTGGTGGCAAGTAATAATAAAGTGGATAGCGTGAACATATTTTCCACTCCAATACATATTATTACCAATTTTCATAGCTGTTGGTTGAACATATAGAAGGTGATATAGTGCAGCAACATCTGATGGCAACTTACAGTAAAGGGTTTTTTTTTTTCTTCATTCTGTGACGAAAGAAAAATACATTCAGGGAAATGCTTTTCTGATTATTATTTTACAGTTATAATTTTATTGAAACCAAATAAAAATTCAAAGCGTATAATGCGAAAAGAGCGTTTACTTTTAATATAATATTATTCTGGTATGAGATCACTGAGGTAGCCAAAAATGTACAAAATGTTTGAATTAAAATTATCATTTAGAACATTAACTCATGCCTTAGAGAGCCACAAATAAATTTTTTTAAAGCGAATTTTTCATGTGACTTTAATTTTTACTATTAATTTAAATATAAGTTAATGTTAACAACAATGCTAATAGCAAGTCAAGTGCTTTGTATCGCCAATACCAAATTACTTGCTCAACGAGTTATGTCACACTAACAAGCCACGTGCTCTGTATCTGTTTCTAGCATAAATAATTATTGATTTCGAAAATATTTTTAGTTTGCAAACAACTTTTCACGCATCATGTGTTTATGATGTAAGTTCTTGGCAAAATCGCAGAATAGAGACCGTTGGAATTTGGTATCAAAATTTTTTCATAAAGCCGTCAAGTAACGGCTTGTAATTGTAAAGTGAAGTGAATTGTAAAAAATAAAAGAAACCCGGGTTACAACATTTGGCGACTTGAAACTCAGTTGGCGACGCAAACAAAATCAGCAAATCCCAACGGCGGCCCTATTCTGCGATTTGTCCGAGTTCTTAATGTTTGGAAATTAAGTAAATATAAGACTAAATCTTTAATTTGTTTCTTGATGCTTTAAAAGGATTAAAATCATCAAAATGTATAAAAAAAACACGAATAAAATGGTACGAATAATTAATGATTTTATGCATTTTAATGAAATATGTGTGTTGGTTATGGACGTCGCGTCGTTTGAAATGAGATAAAAAATAAAATAGTATGGGTTCAATTAAGTTGGTAGTTAACTTATTATTGAGTTATGATTTGAGAGCTTTTTTTAAGATTTGAGAGTTTACATAAAAGAAAATATAATTTTAAGTTTAGTTTAGGGATTTTTTTAGGGATACTTTCGGTAAAAATATGAGGATACTTGGGTATTAATATTTATAAAATACTTGTATTAACTGTATGGCAGATACTGATAGCTCTTATTAATCTCAGCTCGAATTAATATCAGTGATTGATCGCTTGTATTAATATTTGGGGATTTTTCTGTTGGAGGTGCCTGTCAATTGGCGACCTCCAAGCAAGCCCGATCCGGTCATTTGCACACCCTGCTATTAGATCGTTCAGTTACTTAGTTAGTTCTAATTTTTTTTTCTATACATCTACTTCAAGTATTAATTAGTGGAATTAATTAGTATTAATTAACTAATAATTAATTATATATTCTGGTGTTCGTTCTTATTTTACTTTAATTTTTTCTATCTACATTATAATATATTTCTTGTGTATTTATTTACTGTAAAATAGTAGCATACGGCCTTTGGGATTTGGCATCAAAAATGTTTTACGCCAAAGTGCGCCAAATGACGGGGCGATTATAATTGAAGGCAATTGCAACCCTACCACGATAGCTCGACTTTGCGAAGCAGAATATGAATAAAAAATAATAATAAATGCTGAAAATTTTAGAAATACTGTAGTTACTCCAGGATGCTGAAATTTGATAAAATGCATAGGTCATGGTTGTATACCACCCAGAATAAATGTTCTCTGTCATATAACATCCATGCAGATTTCTCTTACTATAATTCTTCCAATCAGTCACAATATTCAACTCACCTTCAATCTCATCAGCTATATCTGCAGAATGCTTGCGGATCCAATCATATATTATTCTAATTTCAACCACCGCAATCGCTTGCGCAATTTCAATTATTGTTCTTTAGAATACAGTTATCAATACAGTTAATGCTAAAAACCGTAAGTATGGCATGAAAAAAAAAGTACGATGTATCGAAAAATCTATACGAGTTCGATCTCAAATTCAAATCTATAGTATTTTAAAATTAAGGTAAGATTAGAATTGGGAAAAAAATCATGCATTTATTTTTATTTACACTGACAACAAACTATTTTGAACGAAACAGTTAATGTAGAAATGTGGAAGTTAAAAGTTCCACAGAAAAGCTTATTTAATTATAATTATAAGATAAATTTATGATAAAATATCAGGGGCCGTTGGGATTTGGCGGCAAAAAATCTTTTCATGAAATGTGCCATGCAACGGGTTGCGATAAGTGGAGTGAATTGAATTGCTAACGGTATCAGAAACCCCATTACCACATTAAGCGACTTATCGCCCAATTAGTGCCACAAAATGTTGCCTAAATCCCAACTGCTCCTATTTTACGATTTGCCAAATTTTTTCACTTCTTGAATTTCAGATTAAAAAGTGATATGACCAAATTAGCATCAAGGAAATGTTGGGATTTAGAAAAGGATTGCGATTGTAAGTGAAAATGAATTACAAACAGTTCAAGAAATCCAAGCCGTCCATTTTAGGGATTTATCCCTTTGGCACCATAAAAGTAGCCACCCAACGCCGCTATTGTGCGATTTGGCAACAAACATATGTAATGAATGGAAAAAAGTTAAGAAGATCTACAAATCGAAATAATTTTATAATTACAACAATTAATTATAATAAATCCCCCTTTCTTTTATTTACCTAACAACTGTTTAATGTCTCCAAAAGAGACTATTATATGAGGCTAGAAGCCATAAAAGTAAAACGTTATAATAGTGACACATGTATAAAAATTCTTATAACTAAACACAATAAATCTTAATCTCGGTAACATATTCTACAGCAGCAATCTCAGCATATAACGCTAAGCAGTAACTAACTCAAACTGGCTCATTTTTTATTCAATAAACATTACTTTGTTAAAATAAAAAAAAGCAATAATTTCAGCCTTTAGAGAAACAAAATTTCAATATAAATTAAAAAGTCAACTCACTCAACTTATTAATAGGTCATAAAGAATTACACATCTATAAAAAATAACCTTATTTGTACAAAGCAAATACTTTTTATTACAATAAATATCTGAACATCCAGTACCCTACTAACACAAACAGAGAATTAAACTATTGGCGGTTATCGATTCAACTTAGAGAAGGCTTTCAGCGCGTGAATTTCTTTTTTGTAATCTATTGACTTTGTGGGAGGATCCTTTGAGGACACATTTTATGGGTGAGGTAATTTGGCATCAATTGTTTTTACTTCAGATATCGATACGTAGGAGACAATACCTCACGCAAGCTGAACATTCGTACAGTATTCTCTGGAAAATGTTTTGTTTGAATTTGTTGCCCATATCCTACCCAATTTTGTATTTCTTGGGTTTGCACCTTCAAATCTGACTGCTAAAAATGGATTGCCACATGCTTTACATGGCGGATTTGGCGTACTGCACCCCAGAGATTGTTGCACTCGAACTTTCGTAACACGAAAAGTATCGTTAATAATAGAAAATAGAATATTTCTGACACGTGAATCTCTCTTGTCATGCTTTTCCTTTATTCACCAATTAAGGTCAGCCTGAAGTTCACAAGGCCCCAAAGAAAACTGGCGGCAGAAACCAAATTTTTGGACTTATTATTTGTAGTCATTTATTAAGCAAAGGTAAAAGAAGAAAAAAGAATACTATATGTTTTGAAACATGGAAGCATTATACACAGACGAAGAATTCAAAAAGAACCTGCTACAAAAAACATTTTCAACATGGTTTATTATGATCGGATTCCAATATGAATTGTATATCTCCGGACATTATGACCACACGGCCTTTAGCGCTGAGCATGCTCGATATGGAAATTATCAAGCTGATCGAGAATATTACACTCAACCAAGCTGCCCTCCAGTTCGATTTTGACGGAGTGAGAGGGGTGCGGCAGACTTACATTTAAATCCTGACCCAAGCATATCCACACGTGCTCATG